>VOMN01033086.1:0-22592 GCA_014899125.1 Orchestia grillus | reverse complement strand
AACGATCCTGGAGTAAGCGACATGAGCCTCCCTTAGCCACCCCAAAAGCGGGTCTTCCCCCTATGAAAGTTTTGATCCGTGTCTGGTGGGACTGGAAAGGTATTCTGTATTATGAGCTTCACCCAAGTAACCAGATTATTAATTCTCAGAAATACTGCTCACAATTGGACAAGTTAAAAGTAACAATTTAAGAAAAACGTCCAGAATTGGCCAACAGGAAAGGTGTTGTTTCCCATCAGGATAACACACGACCGCACGTTTCTGTCGAAACCAGACAAAAATTGCTGCAGCTTGGCTGGGATGTGTTACCCCACCCTCCATTTTCACCAAATGTTGCTACTTCGGATTTCCACTTATTCAGGTTTTTGCAGAATAGTCTTATTGGGAAGACTTTCAATTCCTTGGATGACTTAAAAAGATACTTTGCTCAATTCTGGGAAGTGAGTATTTGAAGTTAAAGGAAATATGGAGAAGCAATGTGCAACAAAATATTTCTTATTTGGTTGAATAAAAATTCAATGGCCTATATTTATTGACATTTTTCCTTTCTTTAAAATCTGCACGAACTCTCCGAACAATCTGATAATGTCGTATGACGAATTGCAGCCTTGGGTGAGTAGCCTTCACTGTTGGCTTAGATTTTCCCATTCAGCAGTCGCGTGATTGAGACTTCTTCTCTACAGAAATTTATCCTACACTACAGAATCAAAACGTCTTTATGTTAAAACTGCTAGCTTTTGAATTCTTATTTAAATTAACGCAGAAGTATTTTGTGGGAACAGAAATTCAGATTAGGTAACATAAACGGTGTACGAACCAGATTTTGCTAACTTACGTGTATCTGGTTCCTTTTCTTTAGACCAATTAAAAGCATCTTGTCAGACGAGACAACCCTACGATACTGCGGAACAAATAAAACGCTTCTCTGTTTCAAAGAGAACGACTCTCCTATTGCGGTAAGAACTCCAAGAGAAGTCTTTTCTAAACACATTCGCACAACGTCCACAGAACGAAGCAAAGCCATCTTAATTCTCCTGGAGATCAAAGCAGCAGTGTATTTTAGAACAAAAGAAGAGCGAGCGGGGCACTAACAGCGGCGAGACGCTGTGGCTGCGGCGCGTCGGCTGAGCAATGAAGAAAGCGATGCGCGGCGCAGAGCTGGGACGCGTCGGAGAAAGGCTGTAATGTCTTCATCAGTGGTGAGCAGAGGGGGTCACTGGCTGACCTGTCCGACAGTTACTTGCCCCCCGTACAGCCCCCAGCCACTGCCCTAGCTGCTTCTACTCCCCCTTGCGGGCTCTGTGTTTTTGGTCGCCCCTGCTTGGTAGTGTCAGCCCCCTGCATAACGTCCACTTCTCCCGCCTCCAGTCACATTTACTCCTCCTGCCCGCCTCAGTCCGCTCTTTTCCTCGCCGACTTTGCCTCTGCTGAGTACTCTTCGCCCCACCGGCTGCCTCAGTCTGCTCTTACCGCGGCCCAACTAGGCATTCGTTGCCTTTCTAGTTACACTAGCTGCCTCAGCCTCATTAGCTGCGACATTCTAAATTAGTTTACTCAGCAAACACTGCTACCTCTGCCTCCGATCTGGGGAATTCGTTTGGATATTCAGAACTACCATGGGTAAAATAGTTGTTGATAACAAAGGAGTTTCGGTCGGTGATTCCAAAAGTAGGAGTAATATACATGAAATTTCCTGTAGTTATTACATAGCTTTTACTCAAGTGCAGAGCGTTTAGGCATGCAGGCGATGTTGTATCCGTGGGCGTAAGCATGTGATTTTGTGTCGGTGCTGTGAATGTTAAGCACAAATTAGTTGAGCTGAAGATGCTCGGGTGAATTGTACAGTACGGTGGGATGAAATTACATGCTGTGTACTATAACAACAGAAAAAATCTAACAAAACGTACATCACTGCTGTAATGAAACAGGGAGTAACAAACATTCATATGTAATTGCATCTGTTTATCCCAGATTCTTAAAATGATATAATTTTAACCACAAAATATTCAAAACCTCGCGTGACCGTACCTGAATGCACGTCAAAGCGACTTGGGAACCGTTGATTCGAGTAACTTTATCACAGGCTAAAATATTTAAAGCAACTGTATGACTGGATAAACTTCTTATTTGAATTTATTAGCTAATTTCATATTACAGAGGACAATTCACAGTGCACAGTGCACCTCAATGATTAATGTAACTGAATTGACCTTAGAATTCTTTAAAATAATCTTATTGCTCGCGGGAATGAAGGGGCACAAAATCGATCGACAGAAGTAAAACCTAGAGGAAACAAGAAGTAATGGCTAAAACTACACCTTCGAAAAGAACTGAGCTAACTAATCTACTAAGGTTAGACTGATTTTAGATCAAAAGCCCAAATAAACCTCATTGCATCGAAAGCCTTCAAGAACCTCATAGCAGGTCTATATAAAGTTGTTCTTATCTTCAACTGCATACATAGAATTCATTCTAGTGATCGCGTACCAGGTACTCATCGAAACCGAAATTTGAAGCTTATTTTACTTCAACGAACAGTTTTATCTTCAATGAGGCGTTAAATTTGATTCGGTACGTAGAATATTATTTTTGGTTGTTTGGAAAGTACTACATATAAATTTTAAAAAAATTCAGAAAAAGTTTTGAATAGTTATTAACCTATTGGGCATAAAATATATATCGCATATAATATCTACAAGATTGTTTGCAATAAAAGTTTAAATCAGTGGAATATTTTTCTTCACAGACTTTGATACTAAAACCAGATTATTTAAAAAGTACGTTAGATATAGGCAAAATAACAAATAAAAAAATGTCATTTACCTTCTGACACAAGGAGCTCTAAATGTACATGCCTCGGCAAAATGGTGCATTTTGAGACTCGCATCTCTGCAATAGGCAAGTTTTCTTAGCACTCACGTGTCCCGACAATCTAATGGATCCCATAGAGCTCGACCTCAGATACGGGTTCAGGAAACCTGAGCTCACTGAATGCCAAAAACAAACAAAAGGTTCCCCGCCCCGTAGGCATATGGAAGGACGCGCAGACCCTGCTTGGATGCAGACTCTTCGATCCCCAACCGCCATATTGGCGAGAGAAGACAGACGTTACAGTTCGAGTACGAGTTCTGCCTGAGAAAAACTTGAAGGCTGACTTGATGTGCTCTTTGCTATGAGATCAAATGTCTGCGATCGGACGCTGCGTTTTCCTGTGAACGAAGAATTGCAGATGGGATCTAGCCTGCCTTTGTTTCGTTGACGTTTTACTGTGTTTCTAGACCTTGTTTTTTTGCTCGTTTGTATCTGTAAAAGAATAGTGGAAAATATTTCTGGCACAGTAACTATTTCAATAGTTCTTAGTTGCGAATTACTTGTGATGAAGTGACATGGCAGCTACTGTGTGTGCGCTCCTAAGAGCACATGCCTTAGCGCCTGGAATTTTCTTCAAATGAATAACTCAGGACCATCAAATAATCGCAAAAGTCTCGGATAGCAAATAATGTCAGTGTCGAAAACGACGAACAAGTGGATTTTGGCTGGATAAGAGAGTTATTCATTGGTAAGTTAACAGTCCACAGTTATTACGATCATGATTCTAATGCTAGGTATACACGAACGTGTCCCCGTTGTGTCTCGATGTGGGAAGGCGGAACGAGATAGACAGGAGCCCTAGCGTTTTCTTTATTTCCACTTTGAAAAGCGCCTTGATGATATTTGTTGTACTAGGGTGTCAACACGCAAACTTATAAAGTGTTACAGTTCATACTTCACTCAAATAAACTGCACTTCATCTCAACAAAAAATAAACTTCTTAATTAATCAGAATTTTTCTGTTCTATGAAAGGAGGAAGTGGTCACGACTGACTGGGCAGCCATGCTCGCGAGGTTCATTCAACCCTATTTGAATGTTTAATGATTATTTCAGCAATTCACTTCTTCTAAGACTGGAAACATCACCGACCCCTTTTTTGAATTTCATGAACATCTGCAGAACTCAGGTTAATGTACACACCAGGATACGAGGCGCATTCAACTCCAATTAAAAATTTGATGAAAATTCTCGCTAACAACTCGCTAGAGATGAAGAACAGCACTGTAACTCGTTCCCTCGCTCTCATGCGTGCACGAACATTTCCTTATTTGCCAGGTCTCTGATACAGTTCCCGGTCTCCTTATTCATGAAGAAATGTAACGAGCAACGGAGCAGCGCCGGACGGCGGTCCGAGAAAGTCACTCCGCTCCATTATTATTTTTTATTGCATGGGGAAAAAGGCCACGCTTTTGCCGTGACTTTGGATGCATAGCGACTGTCGCTTTGGCTCACTCATACGCAGGGATGTGTGGGTATAGGGGGTGCAAATGTGGGTCTTGTGCACCGTTCTGCATCGTTGAGGACTTCATGGGATGGGTGTATATGGAATGCAAACATTTGTCTCATGTGCTGATCTATATTGGAGTAACTATGGATTGAGTACACGTTTACAGAATGCAAAATGTGTGTCTCATGCATCGTTGTGCAACGTTGAGCTTGTACATAAATTTGTAAGTTAACTGAATTAGAGTCAGCAGCCGCGTTAACGGTTTTGCTCCGAAGGGAATATTGAAAAAGATAAATGTATAGGTACGAGCAATGCGTGTTTCCACTTCGCCATGTGTGTGGTCACTCTATCAGATTCAAAGTCCAAAAATATAATTCAGTACAAACTCATGTACCATACGTTAAGTGTTCACGAGATTATTGACGATGCGCCAGGAACGTTTTTGCGGACACACGCCGCAGGAAAGAAAGCTGTTATTGGGTGTGTCTGACGAGGAATGTTAACCAATCATAGCCTTAGTTTACGGACCAGGTTTCTGAGCCAAAAATTGGCTTTTAAAGTTCTAACTCGACCCATTCGTTTCAATTTTTTATGAAGCCTATCTCATGCTCTTTATGCGACGTGGAATTATATTGAACTGTTTGAGCAGGTGCACTCTCTGGTTAAAAATAACAACTTCAGTAGCTTGAAGAGTTTCAGTACTTGAGCTTTCAAATGTTCTGCGGATATATTCACCTTGTAAACTTCGTCGAAAGATAAAAGCTCCAAGCAAATGGCCAGAAAAGCTTCCATTTCTGCTGAAAGAATTTCGGGATAATCTGTTAGTTTCGTATTTCGTGAGTTAAAGGTGTAATGACTTAGTGTTCACGTTTTGCTCGATTTCTCACAACAGAGATTGTTCCATCACCAGACGCAGCTAATGTTCATTCCCTAGGTTAAATGCATAACATCAAAGCTTATCTTTCTGTTTGTAAGAAGAAGAAAAATGTTTAACTGATTTAAGCATGCGTCAAGAAGTGATACGTTCAGCCTTGAGAAACTATTTAAATATCACAGGATTGTTTCTTTGACTGTCAAAACTGAAACACTTAGGACATACATACTGGACTGTGCCATACGTCTAATTGCATTCAAACGTGTTTCGTCTGCAGCATTTGAACCTGTTTTGACCGAGCCATTCGCAATGACATGAAAACAGGAATTTGCTCACTGCTGAGTATATCACACTACGCTGATCAAATACTTGTTTCAATTGACAGCTTCTCATGGTAACCGTGACAGAGGTTCAGGAAATAGAAGCATTATATCTTTTTAACACACAGAAATGTAGAACGTCCAAATTGTAGGCTTATAAATACTGCATACTTGTACGTGATACGTATATACTATAGGTAACAGAAAATTTCTGCTCTAGCTTCGCGATTCGTTTCGTCAGTATTTCCATGGCATTGCCATGCACTGCGTACAAATATGCATGATGACAGCGTGTGCAAGGCCCTTCTAGTTCAATGGGTACAAAATTAGTGTAAATAAGTAGTCGAAATGAACAGTTCTTAAGTAGCATTGAGCTCTACGGGGATGGATATATTTTTGCAAACAGTCGTCATTAAAGTTCTGTAAATATAGCGAAGTAAGATGAAACCATGCATTTGGCTATATTTGGAGGGAAATTCAACGTGGTGAGTTAGTGTTATGATTGCACGAGAAAATTAGCAGCACAAGGAGCAAGCTCAAATGACTTCAGCAGTCCAAATTGTTCAGATCACGAGCATCAAAATCGCTGGTAAGTTGTTCGAATCCTAGCGCTTTTAAAGAAGCTGCAGACCACAACAACTTCGAGGTTACATTACATCCGCTCCTATAAGTGCCGAGGGATTGAAACTCAGGGTACACGCAGGAAACATTTGATCCCATTACACAAATGGACGATGATCGAGAAGATACCTCAGTCACATACCAGCCCTGGCCGCAAATGCTTCTTGCTACAAAACATCGGTCGGCTAAGGTTTGAAATGAAGAGTCAACGCGGCTTCTCATTATTATGTTATTGGAGATTTTTATAACGAAATTGGTCTAGAAAATAGCGTGTGACCTGTCACGGCATAGCTTAGTGATTTCCGAAGTAAGAAGAAATGAAGTCATTAATGAAACTCGGGATTCATGCGCGTTGCGGAGCTATAGATACAGGGGTCAAATTACACGATGATTCGCTGAAGAGATGTAAAATAACAGTAATTTGCAAGACATTCGAGCTTCCTATTGTAGACTAGAAGGGACTTTATTCGAAAAGGAAATGGTCCATTGCATCTTTGCGAGTCTCTACAGAGTGCCGTAAAACTGTGGAAGATGATGAAATTTTGCTTGCTTTCAGCGGGGATAATCAACTCACTTTGGAAGATTCGTTAACCGTGTTTTGACAGAAGAACTTCATTTTAGACGTGAGCTTTCATTCCCTGAGATTTCTTGCAAGCTTTACAAAGTTTGATCGTAAATGGGAGTTATCGCTATAGTTGAGCAGCCTGGAACTATCCTGTAAGGGACGAGGTACTTGCTTGTTTTCAAACGCTGTCTTCACGACAATGTTCTTGGTTTTCTCCACGAGTTGCTTTACGACCGTCTGGAAACGTATCATTATTGGGGTACTTTTGGAAGCATTCAGGAGCGCCTTTTTCCATTTATTTATGCACGAGCATGTTCGCGATTATCTGCAAGAGAGTCTTGATAAAAGTCTTATGGTTAAAACGTCGCACTGCAGTCGAGGCAGCAGTGATTTATTTTCTTTGCCGTTAGGCACATTACCAACCGTAAAATGAGTTTAGTAGAAAGTAACGCAAGAAAAAAATCAGCAAGATTTAAAACTACGCGAAAAGAAAGCGACCGCGTCCTCGGCCACGTTATTGGCATTTTTTGTTACTATCATACTATTGTTAGTTATGTCTCTAACGATAAAAAAATACACCCATGTATCATGTGTGTATTCTAGACTGGCAACCTAATTTCGTTGCGCCATTTCTGAATTATGAAGGAAATTTTCAAGCCCATATAAATAATAATGATGAATGTTTCAAAAATAAATTCCTTAATAATGTGTGTAACTTTTACTTCGTCAAATTGCCGATCATAGCTTTCATTGGAATATTTCTTGGGATATTTTCATCGATAAAAGCAGGGGTTATGCGGAAGAGGAACGTTAGTCACGGTTTTATAGCAGTATTTACAGTTAAACAGTTTCTATTTATCCCCGAAGAAAATAATTTATTTTTTAGACCCAATATAGTTTGCAGAATTAAAACTAAACACTTGAAATTATTTTCACGGTATAAATATCTCAAATGTTGCAGTTCAATTGCAAGATTTTATTGTGCTATTGTATTGCTATATTAATCTAATTGAAATAGAAATAGCCCTTTATTCATCATTTCGTCATGTCAAGCTCGCCTGCTGAAATGTGCATTAATTCTCCACTGAACCAATCAATACTTTCCCGATATCCACGGCTCAATTACTCCCATGTAATGACGGATCTACTACCTTCCACACAGTCTTGGATCCAATATCCCCCACACAGTCACGGATCCAATATCTCCCACACAGTCACGGATCCAATATCTCACACACAGTCGCGGATCCAATATCTCCCACACAGTCACGGGTTCAATATCTACCACACAGTCACGGATCCAATATCTCTCACACAGTCACGGATCCAATATCTTACACGTTGGTGCAGAACCAAAGTCTCCCATTGTTTCATTCATACAATATCTATACTATTTCACGTATCCAATATCTCCCACATAATCGGGGATCAAAGGTTCCCTACACAATCGGGCATCCAATGTTGTCCGCATAATCTGGCAAGTAATGTCCCCATATAATCGGAGATCTATTATCTCCATTATCTCCCACGTGATCGGGGATCCAATATCCCCGGAGATCCCCACTATAGATACCCGGAAATACGCCACCATGTTCGTGTCATATGAACGAACAAATTTGAAGTTGAAAATAAGAATTAAACCCCCAATAACACTCATGTATAATATATAAAACAAATTTCTAGTAGGAAATAAGAATTAAACTCACAATAACACTCCTATATACAAGACAAGTTTTAAGGAGGAAATAAAAGTTAAACTCCCACTCGCACTTATATGTAGAAAATAAATTTCAAATAGAACATAGAATTGAACTTTTGAATATTCATAAATCTAATTTCGGTATTTGATCAGCATATGTATCCCGGATTCCATGTCGAGTACCATCATTACCTCGTCGGTATCTACCACGTTGAACTTGAACATAACACTACATCCTGTTAATATTCGCGTTCGCTTTGAAAAACAAGGCGCAGAAAACAACACAACGACATTACTCTGTTTTTGTCTTCGACACAATCACGCTTTGGTTTCAGAGTGAGTCGGCTACAAAAGATCTGATCTGATGTTGGTTTCTGATGAACATTGCCTCACGTGAAACCATTCTGTTCAAAAATGTGTGCAAATGACTTTTGTTTTAGAATTATAAAGAAAGGCAATAACTACGCTTCACACGCAGGGTACAAGTTTTGACTGAGTTCACAGAACGCTGCAGGGGTACGCACAATTATTAGCATTCACTTACTGAAGACTAATTGAAAGTCAACACGTGGGAATTTAAACCCATGATTTTTCAGCCCATTCACAACTCCAACTCAAAGCATAAGGTGTAATAGAACTCTTGAAATGAATAAATTCTCCCAAAAATTGTTAATGCTCGCGCAGGAGAAGGTCGTGTACCTACATACATTATGTAAGACTGCGCAAATATGATTGTGATAAACACCAATAAAATTTCACGAGTCGTTCATGCAGCGTATGCACGATTTCAGTCAAACGTAACTCCTTAAAGATAGTAAAATAAAATATAAGGATAGTATCATTTCTTAATTACATAGATTGCCAGTTTGGTAGAGTTAGTCGAATCAAGACTGCGGCTGGGGCTCCGGCCCAGTAACTAGTGTTCGAATACCTAATGTTGGATGCATAGGTCTCCGCGGCTTCATTATGGATAACTTGCTTTAGACAAATGAAAATATAATTTGCAATGAACGGAGAGCAAACACTCGTAGTTACTTGTACTATAAAAACAATCATTTTATGAAATTTGAGTAATTTTCGGATAACGACGAGTATACTTTTTTGTTCACTGTAAAATTAATTCTTTCTAGCTAGTAGCATAAGCCATAACTAACTTTTTCACAGGAGTATTTATAGTTATCTATAGTTTTGGCCGCCCCAGTTTTCGCCATTTCCACCGCCTATCGATGATGCGGTGTGGAGTTGAGTGGTAACGTCGTTGCGCGTCACAGCGGCTGAGCTTCCAACCAGCGCCCATTGTTTAAAAATTGTATAAAGACGAATTGAGAAATGGCCATTCGGGGTACCTTATTGTAGTCTGAATCCACTCATCTTGATTTCTTTAAGGAAGAATCTGCTTGAACTAAACTAAGTTTTATTCATTTGTGTCATCGCGGATGAATTTCAGAGACTGGATATTTTTCTTGGTAGAAACTTTTCCAAAAGTTTGCCCCACCGCTCCGGCCTGTACTCACTTCAATAATTTATGCAGGAAATTTTGCGAAACTTTGGGAAAATATTATGATTCGAGCCCGGAACTTCAAACCCTAACTTGAGTTAGGTTATACGAGCATTTGACGAATAGGGAACGCGAATTAATGAAGATGGAAATGCATGCCTCTAATTTAGCGTACACCTATTATCCACATACAACAGAACAAGGGGGATTTGTAACAGAAAATTGCATTCTCTGTGTTCAATTTTTGTCATTGCTTGTGTTCATTAAGGCATAAATAAAATCTTCATTAACCACAGGAATTAAATCATCAAAAACTTAAGAGAGGAACGTGAAGACCACTGGAATGGACATGATTGCACGGACTCTTTTGAATGAACTCGCTCGGGTATGAAGCTCACCAACGTCAACGTCCAGCGTGCGCTGAATATTTCTTCCAATGTAACTATGTATCAGGCATCATTTCATTCAGATTTTCTGCATGACTTGCTTTGCATCTGGTCCAAGTCGAACGGGCATGAATAAAAAAGACTTACATCAAAATTACCGCCTAATAGCTTGAACTTTTGACACCGTATCAATAATCCTCTTCATGATGGCGCTGTAGGATCTATGGCGGAGGTTTTAATCTCAGAGAATTTTAATTGCACGTCCTCTTGGTGCGCATGAGAGCTCAAAGTTTGAGAGGTTTTTGTTTCTTGCACAAAGAACCTTCCATCCAGCGGTACTTGATGATCTTATTCGCCTTCCTTCTAATAACAAATATCCAGAGACGCTTGCACGGATGACCATATTTGTATATATTTTCACATTCGCTTACAGTTTTGTAACAGGTGTTGCGGAGTACTTATGTAGATGAACATATTCACATACATTTTCTTTGCAGATATTCAGAGAAGCTTGTGTGAATGGCTTTCACAAACAGTTTGTTAAGAATCCTGCACGTTGCATATTGATGTATTTAAATTCATGGATATTCAAAGATAACACCCTTGCTTTTATCTCGATATTTGTTCGTACGTTAACCCGAACATTAAAGAAAAAAGAATTAGAAACAAGTGCAATGAGGTGGTGAAAACAATGTAACGATATTCAGTCATTAGTAAACGTTCACCGTTATAACGGCTAATAAACTAAGCACTCAAGTAATTCCAGTAGATGGCCTGTGGCTAACTACAGGTACGAGGAACCTCGCTGTTTTCGAGGCACAGAACATCCACTCACTCTCGACGTGGCACGAATTCAAGCACGTGAGAGCCTAAATTTATGAAAACGAGCTCATTTCAGAGAATGTTTGTTTATCTCAGTCCACAGTCAGGAACTTTGAGCTTTGAACACATCTAAAACCTTGTTCGTATGTTTGTAATAGTTTATTCGTTTTTTCTATGAATGAATTTCTCTCTCACGTACGTGGTTTAAGGAATTTTCTACCACTGCAAGTAAACATGAATATTTGACTCATGTACAGAAAAGTACTTAGCAGATGCATTGTTTAAGAAAATAACATGTGAGAAACAGTCGCTGCTCGAGTAAATACTTGAATCATTCCCTGATGACGGCTAAGTTAAATTTTCAGAACAAGAAGGCTTCCTTATGGTGGTGAAAAATATATACATCAAGCTGGCACTTGTGAAATAATAAAGTATTTTGAACTGAAAATTTATTTCTGGCGTTCAAGTACGTTTGTAGTAGTTCCAGTGACAACTTTTATAGATTTTTCCTTTCTGTTGTTACCTCCGAGCTCATGATGTGAGTATACCATTGTGACTAGCGGCTATCCAATGTATTCTCTTAGCTTATATGAAATTACCATTATTTAACTGCAAGTGTCTTTAGTTGTCATCTTAGATCGCTGTATCATGCACGTGCTGTTCAAGGTTGGACTTCAGCTAACGAATACAATAACAATAACGTTGTTCCAATGACAAAACATTACAGTCATTAGATAGAAGTAAAATTACAATCAAAGTGACTAATTAAAATTCACAGTATATTTTTAATGTTTTTCCAGCATGCATACACATTTTTTCGAGCGAAACTGCGTTCAAATTCTGAAAAGTGAGTCCCAACATACGATATTCCTTAATTCTTTTTTATAATTTCCTACCTTCGACCTCCTCAGGCTGAACAGCGGTGACGTTGTCCTCAGCAGCCCACTTGCACCAGATGCACTGGTCGGCCACATCCAGCAGGGGCGTAAAGATCTGGCTCGGGATGTCCTTTGATGAATCTGGGTTGCGTATGAACGGTGGTAAAGGAGGAGGGGGGATGTTGAAAGAAGGTGGAGGTGGAAACACTCCACTCATGCACATAGTTTCGTCTGTGCACTCCTCCAACTCATCGTACCATGAGAGCGAATATAAGTTGTCCGAAGGCTTATCGAGCAGATTGATGTTGATTTGAGTTGGGGTTGAAAATTTCAGCGCTTCATCGCCCACATTGTGTTGGCCTCGAGAGTTGTCACTCCAAGGATCACCTCCAAGAATACCTTGCGCCAGCTCCTCGTCAGGACTGGTTGCATAAAACGCAAACTCGCGCATTGGACGGGCTCGAGAAAAAATTGGGTGTTTGAGGAGTGGTCGCGTCGGGGTGTGGAGATCTGGAGGGACTTCTTGCAAGGACTTGACCGAGGCGCACCACAGGAGTACCAACAGCAGCAGCGGCGCACCCTGCAAAAATATACGCCAAATAAAGATGGTCATACCGCAACGCAATAGATAACTGAAAAAAGGGTCATGCAGTAATATACGCCAAATAAAGATAGTCATACCGCAACGCAATAGATAACTGAAAAAAGGGTCATGCCGTTATATACGTTAAATAAAGATGGTCATACCGCAACGCCATAGATAACTGAGAAAAGGGTCATACCGTAATGCAAAGGATAATCGAAAAAATGCGATGGAGCGCGGATCAAAATTGAAAATGTACTACAATAAAATTAGGTATGGAGAAGACGAAAAAATCCCGCCTATGAGTTTTATAAATCAACACGTTGGTCGGGATGAGTACCATTTGTGTACACACTTAACTTTCTAAACATGAGGTGCGTACATGTATGGTAAATGCTTAGAAAATTACGCTTTCGAAAAATTCATAAGTCCGCTTTAAAATGACAATTGTATGATACAACTTATTGAACCTGTAACTAAAAAATTGAACCTGTAGCCAGCACGACAGACTTGCGGCATTGGCGATGGCAGCTAGCGTGTCAAAAAGAATAAACCAAAGTCATTTTGAAACACTATTCTCCTGTCGTGAAGTCAAAGTCAGCGAGAAACATCATGTTTTATGAGGACGAGATGGTACCTATGCTTATTTTTTGTCTTGAGCAAATTAATAACAATGAAAGAGTAAAATGAAATTAGGGTCAGAATAAAAGAAATAATGCTCATCCCTGCAATTCTACGAAATTTTGAGCTCCATAAGGCAAATACTAATGGGAGGGCCAGGGTTTAAATGGATTTAGAGTAATAGGCCGTTAATTGCCTCGTACGATGCTGTAAAAGAAGTGGCGAGGCTCTCATAAAACTCAAACAATGAAAATATAGAGGCATAGTGTACGGTTTGATGAGTCATCGTTTAGCAAGAAAATTGCATCATTATGAGGGGTGTTGATGCAATGAGATGAAGACTTCCCACTCCTTCAGTGCATGAATAAATTAGCGGATTTTTACTTACATAAGAATGGGACTGTATTCCAGACACATTTAAGGCTCATTTGAAATTCATCCTGAGTATAATTGACGCTAAACAGCTTTAGCTGATGGCGGTCGAACGCCTAGTCATTAATGTCATATCTGGCGTTCATATTACTCTGGCTGAAATTTGAGGACGGTTGCATTGCGGTCGATCGGACATAATGCTGCTTCAAATTGGTTTGATATGTTCACTGGCCTAAGTATTTATGATATTGTGGTGCTGATTGCAAGCGTCATAAACTGTCAAAACTGAAATCGGAGAGCCAATTGCAACTATGTTCGCTAGAAGCATCTGTGTTGCTTAGCAAACTTTTGCATCGGCTGTGTGGTGCTGCAATGCTTCGGAAATAAATACAATCTAACCTCAGTTTTTGTTAGGCCTATTTTTGATACAATTAGGTTTTCAACGACTTTTCTGTCAAATATTTATTACCTTTAAATCGAATATCGCAATACATTCGGAGAATGAAAGGCTAAATCTTTTTAGCCATTCATTCACCTTTTCGTCTTTTTATCTTTTAAATAACCCTGCTGTGTAATTATAATTTTTTAACAACCTAAACAGAACAATTTCAGAACATTTTTTAAAAATAGTAAGAAAATGTGAGTTACGTGAAAGTAGGTTACAAAGTGATCAAAGATGAGCTATGACGAAACTGATTGTGGTCTCAGCAAATATAAATTGCATGTTCGCGAGCGTTGGTCTATTTCTTGTTTGTGGAGGAGTTCCTAGACGTTTGAAAAACTACGTTGAGCAAAATTAACATACCCTGTGAAAAATTTCAGTGTATACAAATGATTATCATTTTAGCAGAGGGTACCAATAGGAAAGCTTTTCTCTCATGAGTTTAAAAATTTGAAGCAAAAAAGTAACATTGGTTCGCGGCACAAAAATTTGAAAGCCTGAGGATATTTTATTTTTTCGATAAATTGAAAAAACTTTCCATTAACAAACACTGTATTGCGAACACTGAATTTCCATTAACAAACCAACATAAACATGCACAACAAAACAATTGCAACACATAACAAATTTGCAAAAGACATCCAGAAAAGCAGCCCGTCATGACGCTGAGCGACTTCATTTCACACGCGTTTAAAGTTTGCGGGATTCGCGGAACCGACGACCGCACGCGAGCGATCACGTCCCAGCTGCCTTTCAGGAGATGAAAGGGGAGAAAACTTATGATTTTCTCTGCGTGTTGCCAGAGTGAGAGACTTTCAGTCTCATGACTTGCGCATCTGGGACAAAAATATTCCAATCAAAGAAGTCAGCAAGAAGGCTGAGTAGACCGTGACGCGCCACTGGCAACATCATTGCCAGAAATTCCCGCGTGGAGCTCTTTTATGCAGGTGTTGTTGTTCTCCTCAGTGTGAACATCTGCATGCTGATGTTCTTCCCAGTGTGAACATCTGCATGCTGATGCTCTTCCTAGTGTGAACATCTGCATGCTGATGCTCTTCCCAGTGTGAACATCTGTATGCTGAATGAACACAAATTTTACGAAGACTTAAAAAATGACATCTATATATTATACTGCTTTGGCTAGGTTAGGTTTGGTCAGATGATCGAATATGCGATACATGGCGAACGTTGCGGTCGAAGTGTTAGGTTAGGCTATTAGTGTACTATGATCAGCCGTTACATCAAATAACTGAGGTCTTAGTCATTTCGTGTAATGCTTGGAATTATTAGGTATTACACGTAATGATTGGCTCAGCTAACTGCCTGTAACACATATGCACATATAACCAGTTATAAGGAGCACAAAAATGGTTTGCATAACCATTCAAAACCTTGGAGAATAATATTTGTGCAACCAATCACAACCAGAGGAACAGGGCTTCCACATCCAATCACACCAGAGTTTACACCAAATAATTTCGGGGGAATCAAGTTTGTGCACCCAATCACACCAGAAGAACAAAGTTTGTACACCCAATCACACCAGAGGAACAAAGTTTGTACACCCAATCCCATCAGAGGAACAAAGTTTGTACAACCAATCACACCAGAGTACCTAAGTTTGTATACCCTATCACACCTGAGGAACAAAGCTGTTCTCCCAATCACACCAGAGGAACAAAATTTGTACAACCAATCACACCAGAGGTACAATGTTTGTACACCCAATTGCACCAGAGGAACTAAGTTTGTACACCCAATCACACCAGAGGAACAAAATTTGTACACCCAATCACACCAGAGGAACAAAGCTGTATACCCAATCACACCAGAGNACACCCAATCACACCAGAGGAACAAAGCTGTACACCCAATCACACCAGAGGCACGGAGTTTGTGTGACCACTTCTGACCGGCCACTAGCAGCAGGGGTTCGAAAGTATTCATTGAAACAAAGGACCCTATAAACATAGGCACAAAACCTATTTATGTGCTCCCTTAGGCTATGTAATTTTGATCAAGTGGAAAATTGGACGAAAAGGCTAAATTGTCGAAAATGATCCTTGGTTAGATAACATACATTTTACTCAGCAGCTAGGTTCGAAAATGAGTTAAAATGGATTTTTTTCTTCAGAACGTCTTACGATGGTTTTTCGAAGCGCTCTAGAATGCACATTGCAAATGGCTCTAAGAAACATAACTGGGTAAATGATAAGTGTGTTTTTCAAAATAATCCCTAAAACAGAATGCACAAAGCGTTCAAGGAACACGAAAAAGTGTTTTTCAATCAGTAAATTTCAAATGAATGCCCTTGAGGTAATCTTCAATATTGATGGCGCGTATTTTCACTTTGTCGACGAGAGAGTTCGTACCACAGAAACTCTCAAATATTTCATCAGAACTTGGCAAATAAATATTTTTTCAAAATCGCATCGCTAACAATTTCTTGGTTTCCTTCTATTAGAAATTATAGATCTCATTCTGTTGTTTTCGCACGTACACATTTGCACTACGTTTCGCTCACCATCGCTATTACAAGATATAATTTATTCCATAATTGTTTAGCACCTGGTATCTTCTTCCTCATTGAATATTTAAGTGCGAATAAATCATTCAGAATTGCGGAATGAATTGTCTGAAATCTTATTTAGACGTTAATGTTCTTTCCGCAGAGACTATTTGTTCCAATATTTTGAAACATATTAATTGGTGTTGGTTGTTATTCACAGGAAGACATTTCCCCAACGAGATTTTCTCATCATTCTGATAACTTTGAGTGCATCTTTTAACGCCGCACAGCTAAACAAGAATGACTTACATATGATTTAAAACTGTCAAAATATCATAAATTATAAAATTATTTTACGTTTGAGGTTAAAATACAAGGGGCTCAACTTCCAGCACTTCGAACCGACCATCTGCGCCGGTCGGTTTCTCAATATTGGAAAATTTCTCAACATATTTGTAAAGATAATCTATTTTTTCAGCATTGTCAAGCTCCATTATGTGTTTGATCTGGCAGGGAGAGTGTGGTTTCGAATATTTGCTAACTGGAGTAAAATGTTGAGCCACATTCAACAGTTTTATAATCGTATAGTCACCAGTATTTTCAGCTGAGGTAAGAAAAAATTTCGTGGTTCGAGTGAATTTAATGATTTATTTTAGGTCCAGTTACTTAGGTTTCACTCAGTAACACCTTACGAGTGCGTAGGGTAAACGAATATGGGGTAAAAGCTAAATATAATTTATAAGTATCAGGGTTCTCATAACGGTTGACAGGATATCGTCCGTGTATATCATGAAAAGTAATTAAAAAAATTCCTGTATCATGCTGTACTAATTTACCCGATGTTACCAACGTGTAACTGGTACATTGAGTAAACATAATAACTTATTCACAAAATTAAACGGTTTTTAGGAGTACATTAATATTCAACATCAACGAAGTTGTTCCAAAAGATATCTACTCTGGCACTCAACGATGTTTCGGCATCCAGTAATTTCCATGCACGGGCGAGTTAAGCATATATTTTGGACAGAAAACATCATACCGAAAAGTAGAAATAAATTTATGAGTGTTGCTCACGTAAGGAGTAAAAGGTATGCAAGAGTTACAAGATGGGCCCATCGGAACATTTATATATGCTTTTAAAAACCGATGTGACGTTAAATACAATAGATTCTTTCAAGTATTTGTCTTACGTTCAGTATCAATTTGCTCACAGAACTACGTATGATGTAGAGAGTTACGTTCCCGTTATTGTAAAAATAATTTTCTTTGCAATGAGTAATATTTTTAACATTCTTTCCAACAATACGTTGAGTTTCCTTTGAATCGTCTTAAGCTGCCCTTACCAGGGTCGGCAGTAGCGTTGCAAAAACTCTTAATTCGCAGTTATGCATCTACAGATCGGCTGTCATTTACTGTTTTAGTCTCGAGCATATACAATGGTGGACATTGAGATGTCACTGCTAATGAAACGTTTAGGTAGCCAACATTCGTAGAAGGCACTTAGAATATAAATTCTGTAACGTAGAGTGAAAATATTAAACAAAATTTCTCTTTTTACGAGTGTATGGACTCATATACACACAAAAGGTATGTGTGGCAAGAGAAAAGTATTCAACCAAAACAGTTTCCCATGTTTTTAGTTGCAAAGTCTACGTCGGTATTTACTACTCAAGACGGTTTTTGAACGATCTAATTAGGCGTTCGCTAGCTTGCGGTGGTACATGAACCCATTCTTCAAATCACATTTCTTCAGTTCTTCAAGGTTCATCGGACGTCTCTGATGAACCTTCCTCTCCAGGGCTCCCTTAAGATGGTCGATAACATTGGGGTCCGGGCCTCGGCTTGCATGCGGGAGAACATTGATTTTGTTCTTCATAAGCCATTCGGATGTTGATTTTGCCTTGTGTTGAGGGTCGTTACTTTCCTGGAACGTGCGTTTGCATTTTGGAATAGATGCTCAGCACTCGGAAAGAGACTGTTCCCCGATATTTGACAGTGGGTAGCCCATTCTATCATCGCATCAATGAAATGAAGTGCACTATTGGCATATGCTGTGAAAGCGTTACACTACCACCTCCGTGCTGTAAAGTTGGGATGGTGTTATGCCTCTCATAGGCTGTTCACAAGAGTCCTTCACACCTGACGAGCTCTTATATACGACAGTTCAATCTTGGTTTGATCAGACCAACTAACAGACCTCCAAAATGCATGTCATTTCTTCTAGTGCTCTTTTGCAAGCTAAGACGACTTGCAACTTGTTTTTTTCGTAGTACGGGAATTTCAGGGTGTGTGAAACATTTGGTCCCATGACGGCTTAATCTTCATCTTCCTCATCAAAAGTCGACGAGACCAAAGATCAACCTTCAGTGGAGCACGTGATTTTGGGAGTTAACAGTTGAGCCATATTCTTTAAACGTGTTAATAATTGAACTAAATGAAGAATACGGTACATTATTGTGTGTAGAAATAGTTCTGTACGATATTCTTTGAAAAGTTATTTGAACAATGCGCTTCCGTAGATATTCTGATGATTCTTTGACTTTAAACATAACGGCCTTTAGGTGACTGTATGCCACGACGGCTCGTGACTACCCGTCTAATTTTATGCTGAATCAAGTTGGATTTTTCTTCTCAGAACATTCGAAACGTTCTAAAAGTAATGCGGGTACGATGCAACCGTAAAAATAATATAATTCAAGGCTGAAATTTCGTTTTAGAGAAATGGTTGAATTCTTTTACCACGTGCAGTGAATAATTTTAGTGTATATGAAGCCAGTTAATTGCAAAGTTCCATACTTTATTTCACAATTTCACTTCTCCAACTACAATTTGCATTCTGTTGAAACTTTAAGTATGTTGGCTTGCTAGACGTTAAATACATAGCTCATTTTAAAGTGAGCAATTATTTCTGTCCCTCACTGTACTCGTAAATAGTTTTACAAGTATGTTAAAGTGGCAGTTTTTAACTTACTATATTAAAACGAAGCTTAGACAGAGGTGTTCCTGTAAGACTCACAGGATTACCTCGAACTGCAAATGTTCCTCTGTGCTTCTCTTGTTCTTCCGCGAATTTCAAGGCATGCTTGCGATTGCCTTCAGTCTGACTGAGCTGAACAAACCTGTTGCCTCCTCATGCCTCCACACTGGCTGCCTGACCGCTCGTGTCAGACACCAGGAATATTTTATTGCTGTTATAGGGAATAAAATCCTACATAATTGTCCGTTTGATAAAATACTATAGCAGTATAGTTTAGGAAATTCGTTATCTATCGTGTTAGCCCACCGTAGCAATGAACTTAATTATATCAACTTTACTCTAAGTTGCTGAAGTCTCAATGTTTACGCTACTTTTTAAATTATTTATCACTGATTTTCCTGTACGAGTAAGACTGTACACGTATGGGACGTGTATGGACTCAGGTGTTTGGAATACAAGAAATAAAATGTACTAAATCGTGTTTGTGGGATTCAAATGACAACATAGTGTTGTGGGAGTTGAAATTGATTAGTTCTAATACTCAAAGTCATCAATTTTACCTCCGTCTTTGCTAAATTTTCAGCCACGTGCCGCAAGTTTCAAACTATACCTTGAGCATCAAAAATTGCTGCCTCGAAGGGGACAGTGCAAGGAATTTTAAGTTGTGCTAATAATTTTGTAATATACTTGCTAATTAGGGACTCGCCTGGAGAGTAAATTCAAAGGCTCATTTTTTATTTTACAAACCGAATCTCTGATCCTCCAAACCGCGCTCGACCAAGAATTATAACAAAAAATAAGCGTTTGGAATGCACTAAACTGGGATTCGAGGCTGTCAACTCAGAGGGACTGGAAGAGATGAGAGTGAGCCATGTAAGGCCTGGACTCCAGGCAGCGAACAGCGCACACCCGCCAGGCGTCGACCATTGCTGGGGGCTTCTTCTTCTCTGGCGTTGGAGTTGACCAGGCGCGCCAGGGGGCAAAGAGGCGCTCAATTGGGCAGTGTCTGTCAACATCACTTGGCTGCTGGCGAAATTTTACTTTCTTTTAACCTTGGTATTAGCCAAATTTTGTGCTTGTGATCTTAAGATGATCATATGAAGAGTTGTGTACAATTACATTTTCGCATTCATTGTAAGAATGGTGGTAATCTAAAAAGTGTCGCATCGCAGCAAAAATGGCTTCTCATTTCAGTTGCGTTCAAAGTATTTTCAAGTTTTATTGCATCAGGAACGTCAAATAAAGAACTTCTGTGGCCTCGCCATTCGAGGAGAAGCCTTGGCTAACCTAAACAAGTGCCGAACCCAGATAACTCAGTCGACAGTTCGCACATACACATTCTCTTTGAGCCACTAGGCAGTTAAGATGGCACAGATTATCTCATAAAATGTCAAGAAGAAGATATCGCTAATGTATTTTTGAAGTTCTCAAAGATTCTTAAGCGCACATCTATACTAAGCATGCTGAAAGTATACTTGGATATTACAGAAATATATTAAACATGTACAATACTTTAAGCCAACGTCTCTGGTGGCTGCAGGAATTTTAAGACTTGATTATCTGCATTGCTGACGAGGCGCGTCCAGTTACAGCCGATCGGTTCGTTTTCGCTCAGGCGACCTAGGGCGTGGGCACGTGCTGCGGGCATACCTACAAGTGTGCGTCTGATGCACGGTGATGGAAACAACGCGTTCTGATGAAGAGGTCCATTTTCCACAAGAGGAACGTATGTCAGTTTTTATGTAAGATGTATGTACTGAGTGGCAATAAAATTTTCGAGTTAACCATATGAAGGAAGTTAAGTTGAGTTAAGTACATGAAGGAAGACGCCATTTCAGAAAGGGAAGTAGAACATTAGCGAGATGAACAGCAGAAAACAAATACGGCCAGAGACAGTGAACAATTTAGAGAAAACCAGTGGTGAGAACAAATATTATATTATAGTACTGTAGTGATGAGCTCACTACCACTAAAGACCAAGAGTCGCTCTACTGCGCCGAAATGGACTACAGTATTAGCACAGCAGTAACGAGAATTCCCTCTATAGCTCAACAGTGGCAACAATCACTTTTGCAAGACGGCGAGAACTCCAATTCTGACAGCGTAGGAATGATAACCACGATCATGGCACTGCAACGGTTTGACCAGTTGTTTGAGCACAGGAGTGAAAAGTTGGTGTTCATCGAACGGCGCACAAAAAAAAACTCTGTTCATCAGTCAAAGAACACCTGTGATTATGCTGTGTTTGGAACACTGCAGATACTAGACAGCAATTAGTGGAATTGCAGTTACTGAATTCCAATTGAGAGAGGAACAGGTTTCGCAAGACAATGACGATGGTCATTTCCTGCACTGTAATAAAAAATGCAATTGTTACTGCACCAGAACAAGAAGAGTAAGTGTTCCTGCACCAGAAGAAGAAGAGTAAGTGTTCCTGCACCAGAACAAGAAGAGTCAGTGTTCCTGCATCAGAACAAGAAGAGTGTTCCTGCACCAGAACAAGAAGAGCAAGTGTCCCTGCACCAGAACAAGAAGAGTGTTCCTGCACCAGAACAAGAAGAGCAAGTGTTCCTGCACCAGAACAAGATAAGTGTTCCTGCACCAGAACAAGAAGAGCAAGTGTTCCTGCACCAGAACAAGAAGAGTAAGTGTTTCTGCACCAGAACAAGAAGAGTATTCCTGCACCGCATTAACAAATGAGCATCAGCTGCTCGAGTGCGATGAAGGAAGGCGCAGTTGCAGCGACTCAAGAAAGAATGCAATAAAGAGTGTAGTGCTGTAAAGGAAACCTTCAATAGACAGGAAATTTGGCACTTAGTGCGGGCAGGTGAGTGATGGCATGGGACTAGCGGGGCTCAGGGCTCCGAGCTGCCTCTGTCTCGGCAAATTAGAGTCCTTGCATCGCTGCCGAGAGCAGCAAAAGTAGTGGTTTGAGGGCGAGCCGCTGGTGTCCCTGCTTACTCGTGGGTGAGGGGCGAGACTCAAGGGGAGTCTGAGCGATCAGAGTCCATAAATAACGCAGAGGTTCAAACTTGATCTATAAATTAGCGGTGTGGAAAAAGAATGCAAACGAAAAATGTGATTTTGATAGAAGTGGAGATTC
>VOMN01033079.1:0-11704 GCA_014899125.1 Orchestia grillus | reverse complement strand
CGAGAAGCTCTCGCCATACTCAAGGTGGGAATTTGTTGTTCCCTATTTGCGGGGCTTGAAAAAAAGAGCATAGGTGGGAAATTGGCTGTTCCCCAATGCTGGGCTTGGAGAAAAGAGCATAGGTGGGGAATTTGTTGTTCCCCAATTGCTGGGCTTGCAAAAAAGAGCAAAGGTGGGGAATTTGTTGTTCCCCATTTCCTGGGCTTGGAAAAAAGAGCTTAGGTAGGGAATTTGTTGTTCCCCAATTGCTGGGCGTGGAAAAAGAGCATAGGTGAGGAATTTGTTGTTCCCCATTTGCGGGGTTTGGAAAAAGAGCATAGGTGGGGAATTTGTTCTTCCCCAATTGATGGGCTTGGATAAGAGAGCATAGGTGGGGAATTGGTTGTTCCCCAATTGTTGGGCTTGGATAAAAGAGCATATGTGGGGAATTTGTTGTTCCCCATTTGCGGGGTTTGCAAACAGTAGAGCATAGCTGACACTTGCCAAAATGGTGTCTCATCAAGTGCGTGCCACAAGTATCTGACGCATGGTCACGAGTGCGCATCTTCCAGTGAAGAGTACGTTGTAGGTACGAGTAACTAGTGCCTGAATTAAGTAATTTAAACGTTTTCTCTGTGATTTTTATTCAAATCCGATCGCAGCAAAACTCACATCAGGAGGAAGGAGATTACATTGTTTATTGTGACTAAAGATGTTGTATTTCTTACATGTGTATGAAATAATCATATATGAGTTGGTTTCGGGTAAAGAAAACTTTTCCGCCTCTGAGAGAGAATGACTCTAACAAATTATGGTAAACTTGGTTCGATGCGCACAGTTTTGTGCTCGTTGACTAGTTGGTGAATTAATTTTCTTATCCCCATCTAACATAAGTTTTCCATTCTGTATCATTGCTCTGTTTTTGATTTTAACTTTCAAATCCTTAATACATCGCCGAATCACAACAATGGTAATGATGGTAATAGATATTTTATTAATTATACAGTCTGATGAAAATAAATGATGTTATACATGAAATGTAAGAGTAACATAAAGGTGTTATTTTTAATTTAGATTTTCCGTTCCTCATGACTTTTACTCGTACTCTTAACGGAGTCGCATTTATTTCACTAACAGAATAATATTTTTCCTTCAAACTTTATTTCTGATGCAAATGACCTAAGGACTGGTTTTTAAGAATTTAGCAAAAATTATCGAGGAAAAATTAAGTCATTTATCGGTTGAAATATATCTGAAAATTTGTAACCACTAATTTCCTTTTCTTCACGCAACTTCCTTTTAGATTTTTGTTCCTCGCTTTCAAATCAAATACACTTTATTTCAATTAAACTGCTTATTGACCGTTGGGTCATTATTTTAAAGTCCCGTTCAAGCCTTTAATGATTCTTTATTATTTCCTATAAGCCTCAAATAAAATTTATTTTCAGCCATTTTAATGTAAACTTTTTTAATTCCCACTGATTCTTGTTGAGTTGTGCTGAATTTCAGAATGTTTTTCCCTGCAAGATTTTTTTTAGTATTCATAATACATATGTACGATACTTGAGTATTTGTTTTTGATATTTCAGTCTCCTAGACCCGAAGTGGTCCTTGTTCTATCGAGGAGTCGGTCGGTAACGCCTCCAGATGTTGCTAACACGTCCTCGTATGTGGTGACATCTGGCAACTCCGCCGGCGATGGAGATGCCACATACTGCCACCGGCCAGTCTTCATGAACACCGTCAATCATGTTGCATCACAAAGGCCTCCTAAAATTCTGGAGTCTCCCATGGACAGCAAAAGCCTTGTATCAGGTGCGTTTTGCTCTAAAGCAAAAATATATAGAGTGAGCTCGACCGTCCATAATTTTTTTCCATTTTTGATGAATACTTTTTCACTGGACTTCGTACAAAGTATAGTAATATGAATTTCCCATGATATAATTAGGTCTGTTTTGAACAATAGGTTGTATTTAGGAGTTTATCTACTCAAGGAGAGCCTGCAGTAGAATCTTGTTGGTCTACTGCATCTCGTCACCATTTAAGGAAGGCTTTGAAAGGATTTAAAACGATTGTTTGTACTCTTCTTTCAGAATGTGTGTAACACTTGTTCGTTGTGGGAATATGATACTACCGCTGTACGATATTGGTAAATTATGCATGTATTAGCTAGACACTCTTATTAGTTAACATTTTGTAGAAACTTTCGGCAGGTTTTCAAGAATATTATATTTTAAGAAAACTAATATACATATACTTACTGAATTATCTATTGTCAAAGTATTTATTGTGTTGTCATGGGGCGATGAAACGCATATTGAATAACAATATTGTATGCACTTGGGTCTACGTCTGCTTAAATTCTTTTCCTTTTTCAATACGGTACTTTATATGCTCATGTTTAGCGCGTTGTGAAAATTATTTAAGAAAACCGAGGAGTTAGAAACCCAGCACACATTGTGAAATATTTTTATAAGCTTGATTTGATCGTTTCTGAATTTACTGATCATTCAAATGTGACGATTAATGAGTGTGTCTGCGTTTCGTCTACCGAAGATCTCTCTCTATAATTTAGAATTGAAATGACTTGATCCAAATCGTGTTACTCGTTTATTCAGTGACAGGATTTCACTTTGATCAAAGACACCAAACGTATTTTTTTATTATTTCATGTATGTATGCATTTCGTTCTGTATATTATATTTATTTGATGGGTTTGTACATCTAACTATACATGCATGCAAATGAATATACCATAAAATCGATACAGAGTCCAAACTGAACGCTTATCATCACTCTGATGCATGACCATATTTGGTGTGCAGACATTCAGGTGGCGTCAGTACCGCGAGGGCCACCCTTCTCCATCTCGCTCGTCAAAGATGGCGCCGGCCTCGGCTTCTCGCTAGAGGGAGGCAAGGATTCGCCTCTTGGAGACAGACCTCTCACCGTCAAAAAAATATTCGCTGGTTAGTTTGTCTAACTTCATGGCTCATTACTATTGGTATGCCTTCAGAGTCTGAGATGCTATTGGTATGCCNGGTTTGCCATCAGAACCTGAGATGCTGTTGAAATACTTTTTGAGATCACGAAACTTTGGAATTTTTAAATTTTGAGTGGTATATATGTTCTCCAAAACCCAAATATTGACACAGGTTTTGTCAAAAATATATTCATTAATTATTTATGTGTAGTATAACTTTCAAGTTGTATTATTATTGTACTGTTTTTAAATGAACCCGCACGTAAAGGGAGAAATAAATACACGAGACCTTCCCTAAGCATGTCCTCTCTAGATATTTCCGGTGTATTCAAATGTGAATAATGTTGAATATTTTATTCAACCCAATTTTCTTTTTAAATGGGCACTGTCTATAAAGAAGTTCTAATTAGAATCTGTGGTATCTAAATTTGTGTTTCAGTTTGACGTCGTTCTAATTAGAGTTATCACAATTAGAACCGTTCCAGTATGAGATACCTAAAATACTATCAAAATTCGCTACGCATGAGGCTACAACTTGACATTTCTCCATAAAGAGCTCATTCATGTGAATCATTTATGCAAACTTTTATGGAGTAGCCCACTGCAGACTTGGGTGCCTTTCACTTTTAATTAATGAAATCAGACCGGCTTTTGCGTGCTTTAGCAATTGTCTCAGGGGGTTTGCCCAAAGAATAAGATTTTAATTATCGTACTTCTCCGTCTAGGTGGAGCCGCGGACAAGGGCGGCATTCTACAGGTGGGCGATGAAATTCTGAGCATCAACTCCGTCGACGTGACCACCATGGCCAGGATCGAAGCCTGGAATTACCTTAAAAAATTACCCGATGGGAAAGTCAGCCTCGTCATCCGCCAGAAGTTGTCAGAAGGAACCGAAAATGCCGGCAAAAATTCCGTCGATCAGAAAGAAAATTGTGACGCTAAAAAGGGCAAGGTAGAAAACGAGGCTGTACATGAGAAAGCTGCAGCGTGATCATTTATCTCTCTAGATTTACATAAGCTGACATACGATGGATTGAGTGATGCCATATATTCGGATTCATCTTAGTGGGTTTGGTCATCAGTCGTGCACAATGGAGCGAGAAATAATTATCAGTTTACGTTTAGTTTCATTGTAGTATTTAACAGTCACATTTTTTGCTCTCGTAGTGCACCATCCAATAAGATGAATTTCATTAGCTCTAATGGTGCTAAATCATTTTTGGTAGCTTCAGTGTCGTTGTTGACGGAGACGAGTTGCAGTGGCTCTCTCAAAGTAGACTAACATGCGAATCAAATTAGATTTTCTTTAGATTTGACCGAAACCACGGTAAGCTGAACCAGAGACTCGCACGTTCCTCGATGTAGGATATGGGAGCCGAAGCTTTCATTTAAATTTATTCGATTTCTCGGATATATTCTACAATATTTACGTTCTCTTCAAGCTGCTTGAAATTTCGGTTTTGTTTACGAATAAATGTTGTGTTTTTAGTTTTCTTCTTTCAGTTTGCGAGTTATGAGGTTACATTATTTCATTCATCAATAGCTTGCGATTCGACGTAGTTGGAGTATCAACTGTTTAAGTTTCTTGACCCAGCACTGTTGGTTTCTCTTGACCCAGCACTATTGCTTCTATTACAAATACCGTATTGTATCTTCTTGGCCTGAGCTAGATTTATTGCAAAAGATCTTCATTTCATTATTACCATTAATTTAAGTAACCATCACTTAAGTATTGTTAAGCAATCAGCTCTCGAGCTGGCGCTCTCCGGTAATTCCAAGGGAGTCAAGGGCAGCAAGGGAAATGTAAATCTTCTCTTACTGTAAGTTTTATATTCCTACAGTGCGGCAGCGTAAAGAAAATTTTTCTGTCTAGAAAAATGTTAAATGAAACAAGTATGGATTTTGAATGTTGAACTTGGTTGATACTGCTTTAGGCTTTGCCGTTCATTTTTTTTATTTTAGTGTTTAATTGAATGGTAGGTAATACTGAGTCTCTCTCTTTCTTCTCCTGTGATTATTGAGCAAGATATTTGCTTGTTATCACTTCTGCATTGCTGACCAACTGAAACTGTGCCTTCTATAGTATATAGAGTAAACTTCAATAACGAGTTGTTTCTGTGTCGTGTAAAAAATTTAAAGGAATAGTAAATAAAATTTATCTTGACAATTACGATACGAGATGGGCTTGAGTTACTCCATGCCCATGAAAATGAGGCATGAAGCATCAAAACTATTATAACTGCATCAATTGGATCCGAAGAGTCTGTCTTTACTGTCCAGTGCTTGTTAATTCCTTTTTTTATTTTTTATTTTTAATTACTTGTGATATGGCGCTCTTACATTACGTGGATAGTGCTGTGCTATCCATTATGAACTTCATTAGTTTGGTGCATCTGGTGGAAGTTTCCGCAATTTTATTATAAATAAGAGGGCGAGAAGAGTCGAATAAAAAGACACGTCTTTTAACTCGACTCTTTTTGCCCTATTATTTATTATGAACTTCATTAGTATACGTTTATATTCTTACTAGTTTTGTCATGGTCGTAAGTATAATCTCTAGCCCATTCCTACGGGGTGTACGTGACCTGGTGTATGGTCATACGTCTCTCACTTGGCGTCAGTCATGTGCTAGACTTCTCCCGTCTTTCCTTTTCAAACAATAAATGAGTGTAAGTATTAACATATATTTCCTAGAAAGGCTTATCATACTAGATGTAATTGTTATTCATTCTTTCCGCAAAAACGTAATCTTAAGTCGTAAGTGTAATAATCTTTCCAATATAAAACCACGAACACTGCATGTTTTAATATGATTGTTGCGGGAAATATATGATTGTTGCGGGAAATTCATTACTAGACCCCTCCTCTGTTTCTTATGGGAGTTTTTGATGTTATATTTGAAGGGTCGGCGGTGTTCTCACCACAGGTGAGCAGATCGCTCACGAGTTCTACTTAATATAGTAGATAAATAATCTGACTGCATTTTTTCGCTTCGTTGTGTGCGTTTAATTAAAAAGTGCGAAGTGAGAGAACGTGCAGCACTTCCAGGGCCATGTTCAGAGCCTTGGACTTAGTCCTGTAGATCAAGGCCATCTATTTTTTCATTGCTACAGGGACTGTCCAGAATGCAATGCCATGCCCTTATCAAATCCATTCTATCCCTTTTGGGTTCTCAGTCTTTCACTTGCATAGTTGTCTGTTACTGGAGTTAACCATCACTAGTAAGGGTATTAGTTGCTTAGCTGTTTGAGTGAAAGTATTAAAGTTCTGTTACGATAGCAAATTCTGAAGCTAGTTTTATATAAATTTTTCGATGTGTAAGGAAGTTGTGTTGTGTAACGTCGCAAAATAAAGCGTCGGGAAAAGCGTTTACTGTAAAACGAATGGGAGAAATTTTCGTGGTTCTATATTTTGTTTAGATTTAACCTAGAACTGTGAGGATTATGAGACTATTATTATTACTTGTGATAAAGTCGTTATTAGGATTCAATTAACAATGCATATCTCTACTTAGAAACCCATAATTTGAAATTATATCTTTGTACATAAGTGGAAGTTTCAGTAGTAGGCTATAATTGTATCGCTGTAAGCTTCACAAATACTTTAATTGATTTCTTTATTACTTTGCATAATTACTGTCGCCTGCATACCTTTTCAGCGAAAACCGCTTTGCTTTAAGGGAATAAAGGAAATATTATGGAAAGATGTTTCATTTCAGTATCGAAAGTTTCTTTTTAGACCTTAGAGGTGTTTGAATCATTTTGAATAGTGGGGGTTTTTCCAGTGCCCCTGAACTAACATAGAAGTTTACCAAAATCTTTGGTCAAAAGTTTTTCGTTGGTTTATAAGAAGCTATTCTCTTGTGTATTGAAGATCAAGCCCTACAGCTCCATACTTATTTTAGTCTCTCTTGAGAAATTGCTGTTTTGCCTGTCAAGATCATGCTTCAGGGACAACTTTTCATAACGATTTTTGAACTTTGAATGTGATCCTTTTCGTCAAGTGTTAGATTTGCCTTATGTCTAATTGCAAGCTTTTTCATGAGAAATTAGAAGAACCAGTGTGATGTTACTGCCATCCATCAGTTTATGAATTTATTTTGCCCTTGTATCATCCCCATCCCCAACCAAGAGAGTTCTGTTTTTTTCGAATAGAAGTCAAACGAGAAGAAGTTCCGTTTAGACTATTTGGAGGTCCAAGATAATGTTGGGCGAGGCTTGATTTGGGACTTCCGGCATCGCAACGCTACCAGCCTGTGGCCTTGCATTGTGCGCCCTCCTTGTTCTAAACTCATCTGATGAGAATGCAGTGTTGGCTTCTGAATCTTGTAGCAGAATTGAACTTAAACTTTAGCTGCATTTCACCGAAAAAAGGAACTTGAAGGCCCAAGTACGACTTTAGTAAGATATATTTCATTTCGCAGCAGGTAACATGCAAGTTTGAGGATTCATTAAATTTGAGATTTTGAATCGATGAAGAGCAAAAAATCAGGGTGAGAGCCTTGTCTAATTGTATCCACGTTTCGGAAATCTCATTGGCGTTCTGAAAAATTGCTGGGGTCACCAGGGGCACACTATTAGGGTTACCTCTGCAATAGACAGGCCTTTGGGACTTCCTTCGTGCCCACTTTGCTTCTATTTTCATACCTTCTTCGCTGATGATAGTTTCTATGGCAGGAATCTTGTGTGGGAACATAACTGTACGTAAGTTTCACGTTTGTTGAAGTCCATACTAAATGGTCCTTTCGCTGAAGGAATTTTTTTTGGAATGCCTCGAAAACTTTATTTCGAAGACAGAAGTTTAAACTCCAACTTGAACTTTAATGTTTGAGGATATACGGCAAGTTAAATATTAGTTGGAGGTAATTAAGAAAATTTCGGGTGCCTGCTACTCAGTACAACGTAGTAAAGGGAACAGTGAAAATTTTTTTAGCCTCTTCGTTGGTGACCCAAGAGGGACAATTCTTAATCATATCTCTAGTTGCTCCATCCATTTCAGGCCAAAAGTATCCCCGTTTGATCAATTTTACGGTTGCTCTTGTGACTAGGAGCGAAATGGGAAAAAATCGAAGTTGTGTGCCTGGGTGTGATTCACAATTTCTGCGGTACGAACGGTCACGGAATAGGAGTGGAGACAAAGAATATGCGCATTTCCCATAGAGAAAAGCACGGCGGCGATCTAAGTATTCATTTATTTCTTCATCTTTTTATGGCACGGCTAATTCTGGTAAATTGAAGAGATCTATAGTGACTGCATTTGCAGACCTGGAGAGACAATCTGCCTCTATATTCTCGCTTCCTTTTATGTACGTTATATCCACTACGTACTCTGAAATTATCAACGTATAACGTTGTTACTTGTCAGATTTAACGGAGGTGATTTTCTGCTATTTTCTGAAAGGAGGAGACGGTGGACTGTGAATATTGTGGTACGTATTCTTTCGATGTAATGTTTAAATTGCAATGGGGTTGAATACGGTGTCAACAGCTCTCTGTTTAAAATAGAGAATTTCTTTTGAGCGTCGCTGAGTTTCTTCGGATAAAATATGATTGGCACCGGCTTATAACCTTCAACACCACGGTAGGTAAATACATATACGTCTTCAGTAAAATGGTACTTTGAGTTTTCGGTCATAAGCTAGCTTATCATAAGTAAAAAGTAAATATATGAAAACTTGGAAATCAGGTAGGTAGGATGAAATGGTACATAGGAAAATAGTAAATAGGAAATGGCAATAAACCTTTACTAATTCCAACACGTTTTACCGTTGGATTTTCAATGCCTAACAACTACTGACGCGTGAGAGATGTGAGGAGCGTAAGGTTAAAGCTTTCTTTTCCAAGGGAAGCACTCCGTGGTTTCGTGAAAATCAGTGCCAGAGCTGGGAGTCGAACCCTAATACCCTACGAGTCAATCACGCTAACCAGAGCGCCATGGAGCCCAAACGAGTTAAAAAAATTCACTTTTTTCTAAGATTTTAAGAGTTTTTCTAAAACAATTTATCAAAACATGAAAGTTTATACTCATTTAATAATAGAAAAATCACTATTTTAACACGATTTTGTGTAAATTTAGATTTAAGCCTATTGAATAATTGGGCCTGAATTAGGGTGGTCATTCAACAAATATCATTGATATTTTTATTTGTCTTAAATCCTTGTAAAAGCGTTAGAGTATGTCCGTATAATTTATACATTTACATTGAAAGTTTTATTTCTTATTATATGAAACTTCAAAATAACATTAATTCCTATTATATTTTAGGGTAAATTTTGTTCAAAGTTATACGCTATTGCAGAGATTCAGGGTAAGATTTTGGAAAACTCTGGGTGTGAAGACAAGTCGTATGTAGCCTGCCAAAACAACATTATACCCTGCTATCAGCTGTGAGCCGGTATCTGAAAATAAAGGTTGACGGGTGTTTACGACCGTTGCTCTTCTGCTGAGTACTGTTGATTAGCTGACTTCTCCGTTATTGATTGCTGACAAGGACAAATCGTAGAGTAAATAATGTAAACTATGACAAACTATTTATTGTGGGAAGGTAGTCTACCGTTCATGACTTGTTAAATAACTCAACCGTTTTCTGGTTAACAGAAAGTAAATCTATTGAAACAAACCTCTCATCTAAGATGTGTGATTACAAATGGCACTTTCTAGACTATCTTAAAGGACCTGATGATCGTCTCCCATTACTTTAAAGTTCCAAGTGTTTAATGGACCTAATTAATTTAATCGAACTTTCACTTTATGCGCAATATTGACAAGTTTATTCTTTTCTATAATTTTGTATTACCTATTTTTCTTGAACTTTCTAAGATTGAATGTAACAGTAGTACCTTATACAGCTGTTTCTGGCAAGGCTGTTTTGCCCTGTTCTTGCGCATTTACTTGGTTCATGATCTTAGACTTGGAGTATCTTGTATTATGTAATATAATTATGCTATTGAAATGCATATGATATGAAATTTCATTGTATTCTGTATTAGCAAAAAGTAAAATGGTAATGTTTGTAGAAGATAAAATTTGTGTCACTCATGCAGATAGAGATAGAGCATTATTAAATTTTGGTGATTGGGTGATTGCAATTGTAAAGTTCCATTTCTTAAACCTGCTTTGGAAAGACTAATTTAGACAAGTGATAATGCTCTTGAAATTCATTTCTGGGTAAATAAAAATTTATCATTTTATTTAAGTTATTTTTAAAAGATTGAACAAATGAATTTAAGATCTGGTCTATAGAAATAATTGTGCCAGTACAGTTCAACCTTGCTTCTTGAATATAATTTATGCTTGGCATTTTTAAACTTTCAGCATTAATATAGCTATGAACAGAGCCAATGCTTGCTAAAATTTTGTTACATCTATTTGTTGGCTATTTATATCTTTGTTTCTGTTTTTGATGTTCAAAATTGTGTTTGGCATCTTGAGCCTTGAGGGGGCTCTGTTAGGTTACCATACACCTACACACCTCAGTGAGGGTGATAATTTGATTTAAATTTATTTGTTACTACACCTGTAATACTATTTAGCTATTTATATTCTGCACGCACAATGAACAAGATTCGAAAATTATTTCAATAGGATGATACAGCTATGGCAAAAAAGGAGTAGCTAATCTTCAGTAACTGACATAATACTTGTACTTTGGATATCTGTTTTTAAGTTATTAAGACTAAGATTATTAATCACCTGTCAGAACTGAAGATATATAAATCTTTAGTAAATTGTTTTGTTTCTATTATAATCTATATTTACTAATCTAAACTAAGAAATGAAGATATTTAATATCTAAAGTTTAGGTAACACAAGAAACTTAAGAAGACACAGCAGCAACGATAAACCAAGTAATGATGTGTGCATACCGTAATCTAACAAGTATTTGGCATATGCATAAAATACTTCAAACTCCAGGGTTTATTCTTATTTTTTAGTCTGCTCTAAACTTTTTAAATCATATACATAGTATATGATGCTCCAGGTTCCCTGCTCTTTAGTGTCTATACTAAATGATCCCTACAATTATGATTTTATATACATAATTTGAGTCTCCAAAGCACTGCAATCTGTACTCCTCTTAGGGGTCATGAGATGGGCAGTAGGGTTATGTTGAGTTTGTCTTATGAAGATTGGCCTCCCCTAGAGGACACAGTTGCATTAGGTTACCTCAGCTTTAGGTAGGCCTTCAGTATTTCTATCTTTTACACCTGCTTTAATTTTTTCATTTATATACCTTCTTTGCTGATAATTTTATGTTTTCTTTCTCTTCTTTTTAACATGCTGCTCCTATGTATAGGGAATCTTGTACAAAAGCTCACCTGTGCTTTAATTCCACATTTTGTAGAGTCCATATCAAATTTTCACTCTCTTCATGCAGATGAGCTTAAAACTAACTTATAATCTAAACTATCACTAAACAGATTTTTGATAAACATTAATTATCAGAAATTTATCTACTATTTGACCGCTGTTTTTAATTGATAATTTAAAACATATTGGGAACTCAAATACTTTAACATACAGCCTTACATATGGGGTAAGGTATCATACTATATTTGAACCCCATCAAGGAAGCCTAATTTGAACTACTTGGTTATCATTGTCAATTTTTTTGAAGTTATAGATGATTGAGTTTTAAATATAATCTCTACAAAATTTGGCAACTTATTCTTTACAAAAGTAGCTTTGCTTTTGACACATTCTAACCCCTCAGGGGGCATAGGATAGGCCATAGGCAATAGA
>VOMN01033077.1:0-38700 GCA_014899125.1 Orchestia grillus | reverse complement strand
GCACACCATGCACACAAAGCGGCGACACCCCAGTGTGGCCAGGGCGTTAAGGCCCAAACATCTTTAAGGTATCCATGGTATTAAATGTTGAGATGGTAGTCCTCTAAGTGATAAGTTCGCGTACTCTGTAGGAGTACAATCGGTGTTTAGTATTATTTGCACGGCGTGCAGCAACAGATCTTTTCCTCTTAGGGTTTTTTGTTCAGTCAAGCGAATGGAAAAGAACGCGATTCAAGATTTTTATTTCTTTGGTATTAGAAAATAAGTTATCTTGTTTGTTTTAAATGAAATAAGTAATGCGCCGTTTTTGCAAAATGTGAGTCATAAGGAAATTGCCGTTAATATTCATATTTCAATATGATCTTCTCCGAACACATTAGATTTTCATTCATTCATTCATTAAGGCATTTAGGTGCTTCGTAAAAACATTTCGTCGAAGCTCTTGAAATACCTTGATTTTCACCGTTATTTTTTGTGCAACTGAACCGTATATTTTTATGTGATTTGACCTTGTATTTTGCATTTCGCCATTTTTGTTTTATTATAAACAGTCCAACGCGTTTTATGTTCCAGAAAAGCACGCGGTTTATACTTCATCTCGCTGTCTGTTCGTTGTAAAATAAGCTTAACTTCAAAATAACTGTTGCTTAATACGAGATAATCTTGCTGAATGTATCGAGCGCTGCCATTCTGCGGTCCGAGCAGGACAGAATTATCAGCAGTTACATTCCGGGGCAGAATTTGCGAGCAATTACCCAAGTTTTATTCCACTCGCGAGTGCTGGAATATTCGTTTAGCGGCTCCAAGCTTGCGGCTCTTTGAACAGTTTAACTTGCGCTCTCCTTGCCTTTTTTGTGAGTGCTGAGGCGTGGCGCGTATTTCAGGAGCACAATTTAAACAATGTCAGGCGTTCCTGTTTTGTTTTTTTTAGCATTTTTAGGAGGACATGAGGTCCCCAGCGTGAGGGACGCGAGCCACTGGAATGGTAAGCAGGTTGTGTCGCTAGCGACGAGGGCAGCGAGCGCGCAGCAACGCTTCTCTCGCCTCCTTTACTTCTTCTTCTTACTTCCCAATTGCTGCTTCGTACGCGTGCACTGCGAGGTATTTTCTCATAGCGATTTTGTAATATTCCTGTGGATGCGAGCATCATCTTCAATTCAACAGCCTCTGTGTGCAGAGCATGTTAAGTTAGCTCCCACTGCTTTGTGCCTTACCTGTGTCCCGCCACCTCAACTTTACTGCGGGGCAGTTTTTTTGTTTCTCTTACCAAAGCTCTGGAATTGCTAGCCTCTTGAAAAATGCAACAGCGGCTTTTTTTTAGATCACTAGAAAGACCAGTCGCTCCTCATGGGTTTCTCTATGGAATATGAGCCTCTTGACTACATACTTAACTGCGGATTCGTTAAATCAGCAATGTTTGTGAAAAATACTTGTGCTTTTGTGTTGGTTGAATTGCAAGACTGAACTTCGTATTGTTGCAGGCCTTTTTTCGTATTTGTCTCCTATTTTCCTTAAAGCAAATCAGGCCGACACGTGCAAGCGAACTGTCACTTGAGCGTGTCCTCAGATACTTCCCTCTTGCAATTTCATTTCTTTCTGTCGTTCAGTGCCTCGTAAGCTTTTCTTATCTTGATGTTGTCAATTTATTTGAGTTCTTTGCTTAGTTAGGTAAATTATTCCTTATTTACTGTTTATTCAGGAGAAAGATATTATTTTATTTCAACGCTTGCTGTGAAATTACGCCGTCGCAATAGATGCAGCTGTATATCGCCCCTAAAGTCTCAACTGCCCATGCAAATGGCGAGTGGTACTTCATTGCCGCTGATAAAAGTGCACTGCAGTCCGGAGCCATTGCTTTAGGAAAAGATTCATTGCTTTCGCGCCTCAGAAGTTCGGCGAGTTTTTTATTTGCCTTTTTCAGTTGCAATGTGCAAATTGTCTTCTGGTTCCATTTTTGTTACTTGCTCATCGTTTTGAAGTTCTTGAAGTGTAATTGCATGTCACATTCTTTCATCTTATTTTTGTTTCGTTTTGTTCAAATTGCATCCCTTTCTGAGTTCCGCTGTCAATAAAAATTCGACTTATTTTCGATTTTTCGAATAGAATCTCATCCCTTTTGAGTTTTCCTGCGGACGAAATCTCGATGAGGTCACCTCGTACGTGTCATGCTACTTCCACTTGAACGCTGAAGGAAAGCAAGTGGAGGTTTTTACCTGACATCTGTTCCGCCTGGGCTAAAAGTTTTCCATGGGAGGCAGCTTATCGCCCGTACCAGGAGCGCAACGACGGCATCGACGCCATTATCGGACACAACAGTGCATCCATTTGCTGCTTGCGAAGGAGGGGGAGTCTATCCCTTGTATTGCAGCGCCGGGCTCTCGCTTTACGAGGTCCCCAAGTTCGAGCTTCTGCTCTGCATTGTGTTACTTCTAGGTCAGTGCGTGACTCCATTCAATGCGTAAGGTCGTAGGCCCGTGCAGCAGAAGGCAGTTCAATTAAGAATTGGAACTTTCATTCCTCTGTTATTGCATATCCAGGACTTGCTTTTGAGTAACTTGGAAATAACAGTACATGAAGTTATCAGAAATTTTTAAGCGAATAGTTTGCCTGTTTTTTGTATCGGGTGTTTTTTGGTCAAGTATTTCCATCCTTGAACACCGTAGAGCGCAGTCGTTTTTTGGTGATGTACTTTGAAGCTCAAGCGCTTGGTGCTGCGTTCTGATGTTTAATGTTGAGAGCAAAGCGCGAAATGGCTTGAAGTCTTTAGTATTATTCGCATCGTGCCACTCATATCAACAAACGCGTTTTCAACGTGTACTCTTACTCTTACACATATGACCGCAAGTAGGTTTGAAATGAAAATTAATTCAAATGATGACCATGAAGTCGACGTATAATTGTTTGAAATAAAATTTTAAATAAAACGTACTCCTATGTACAGTAAGATTATTTTATTTAACACACTAATATTCATGTTGTCATAATTTCTTAGTTATATCAAATTCGCCAAATGCCCACACCGACTGCCCTTTCGAGAGCGAGGTCGTCTTTTTTCTACTGAATCATCAGTTTTTCACGTTTAGCTTTAACTTACGTTGTATTTAGTGTTTTCAAGTTACTGTTGAGCGTGAGAGCAAGAGAGGAGAGCGTCAGTAGCAACACAGCAGGTGCGATTGCCACTTCATCACCGGTCAGTGAGGTCAGGATGATGATCGTTGTCCTCCGCTCGGAACGAATGTGCCGCGAGAAGCACATGAGCGGAGACCATGCAACCCTGCTGCGAAGTACACTCCATCTGCGCGCACCCGCCATTGAGTTAACGCCTACCCTTCTGATGGCTGCAGAGCGCCGTATCGTACCACCATTTCCCTGACGTCTAAAATTTATTTGAATATAGCATCAGTGCTTGGGCTGTTCATGCTTCGCAGCCCCGCCGATTATCCTCATTAACGTAGCGTTAGCGATGTCGTCGTGAGGGCATCTGTCGCCCGCTCCTTACTTCGCAACACGACTCAATCAGGTGCTGACGCCCGGCACTGCCGCTCATGTGCGTGGCGGTTGCGACTCCGCCACCGCCGCTCCTGCTGCTTTTACGGTTATTGGAGACGCGACATTTAGTGATCGGGAGGTTGGGGCTGCCGCCATTGTGAGCTCCTATAGCAACACCATTGTTCTCCTAGTGTTGCGATACGCTGGCTGGTGTGGCTTTTTCCTCAAGCTCAGATAGAAAAGCGTGTTCCTTACTCCAAGACCTTCTGAGTATATACTTGGTGATATCACTTTTCTGCAGTAACTCCTTTCAGAGCTCTCAGCATTGTTCATGCTCCTGACGAATGAAAAAAGTAAAATTTTAAATCGCGTATTACAGAGGTTTCAAATTTTCATTTTTAGGATTTTCCGGTTGACGAGAGTCGTCCCCACGGGATGGATATTTTACAAGAAGATAGGTTAACGGTGAAGTGGTTGTTTACTTTTATCTTTCTGGATTTAAACAGAAGAATGTGTCGTAGAGAGTAAATGTGAGTACCTTAAAGGTGTAATTTTTCTAATTTGGATTTTTATTCAAAACAGTTGAAATAAAAGTCGTCCGAACAATTCAATGATTTTTGTCATTCTTTTTTTTTATAGCTCATGCATTTGGCATATTATAAACAAACTGGTAGTATTCGAGCAGTGTTTTAATTTTCATATAATAATTTTGCCCCGTGATACACGATATCTTAGCGACCAGTAATGACAATGGTTGGAATTCTATCTACTCCCAGCTCCTCAGAGTTTTAGTGACTTGCTATCTTCATAGCTCTCGCTGTGAAAATTTTGAACTGCGCTGTAGGCCTCAGTTAATGAAGTTCCTGCTCCTCATGATTCTCTTGGAATCAATCGAGACGGCCAGTGCTTTTATTGACAGGCGCCCGCCATCTTTATTGGTGCTTGTCTCTTTTCTAACGCAGGGTATTATGCCTCCGCGTCCAGAATATTCAATTAGGGAAGCGTTTGCTCGGGCGTCAGAGAAAAGCAAACGGTGCATTGCTGGCATACAAGCTGCCTGCTGGCTTTCATACCTCCATCGTGGACCAACTGCATCGTCGCAGCAGCGTTAGTCATCGTATGTGCGACTGTAATTATCGTACGCGTGACTGTAAAGTTACGGCGGGAAGACTTGCCGACCAAGCAGCAGCTATCAATTAAGCAGAAGAGCAACAATGGGAGCATTGCAGCTCTGAGTTATTGCCTGTAAAGTCCTAACGATGCAATAGTGAGAGGCATTCGATTGCTGCTCCACCGGCTCTCTTACGCAGCTTATTGCCTTCTCGCAGGAAATGAAGGCTCGACACTCGGTCCTTTCATCGACCCTTCAGCTCCCTCCTCCCTCCGCTTTTCTTTTCCCTCCCCTCTTTTTCCGTTAGAGCAAGTCGTTCATTTGCTTGCTAGTCAGTTCCAATTTCATCACTTGATCTCTGAAATACGTTCCTCTTGAAGAAATTTGTTCTGTCTTTTTAAAGCCTTCGCATGACTTTGTGCATGTTAGAGCTAATTGAGAATGATATCAAATGTTGCTCTATTTCATAGTTCAGTCTCGTTCATAACACATTAAAGTAGTTGTGTGTTCTCGATCGGCTCCACTGTTGGGTTACGTCAGCTTTGGGCCTTCGGGACGTTTATTTTTAGTGCCCACCTTGTTTTTTCAATATTAACACCTTCGCTGTCTCTTCTTTGTCTTTTCTACCTCTTCGTTCTTAAATTATTTCTATGCGCAGGGAATCCTGTGTGGGAACACACCTTGTGCATAGATCTTCTCCTTTCTCTCTTTGGATCATATGTCATGTGAACAGAGAGCATTAAACTAATTAATACTTTAATCCAGATCGGCGTTGTGAGATAACGTTACGAAGGAAAAAAATATTAGACCAGCCTGAATATGTCGTAAAATGCGGAAGAGATCAGCTAAGCTAATTGAGTAGCTTGCAACTAACGAATTACACTCGTATGTGCTAGTGTAATGACACATTTGTTTGTTCAATGTAAGCAAAATGAAATAGAGAATGAGGAAAAGTGTTTCTAGCATATAAAAAATGGAACAAAATTACGTACGATACATACATTTAGAAAGTGAAAGCACATTTCTTTATTTTTTTCATTTTTATAAACCATAAATGTGTCAGATCATTGCGCTTTAATTCTGTGCGTGCTCATCAACGCTTCAGAGCTGTCGCTCTTGATCGTGTGTCTAGCGAACTATCTATATCAGCCCTAGAACTTACGACAGAATTTGAAAGTGTAATCGTGGATGTCTTCCCTAAAGTTTGATTTTATTATTTGTACAACTTTCCATTTCTTCTGTAGAAAAAAAATAAGATTTTATTTTGTGGTTCTGTCTTGTATAAGACTATTTTCTCGCGCCGGTAAGGCATTGGGCGAGGATGAGTGTCCTTTTCCTTTGCCAAATTCTTTCTATTATTTGCAAGAAAAAAGGTACTTCCTTCTTGCAAATAAAAGAAAGGTTCAGGAGAAGTTTGAATCTTGCTTTCTCTTGATATGCCCCCATGGGAACACTGCTAGTCTACTTCAGCTTTAGATACGCCTTAGGGACTTTTATCTTTCATGCCCACTTGGCTTCTTTCTGTTTTCATTCCTCCTTCGCTATTTCTTATTTGTCTTTTCTTCCTTTTCCTTCTTAACTTGTTTCTATACGTAGAGGACCTTGTGTGGAAACACACCTTGTGCATAGATTCCCGTTCTCTTAAGTCTATACTAAACGGTCCCTACCATTTCGGTGCGAGATAGTCTGAGTTACTGAAGCGCTGCTATCACCACTACCACTCGTACTATTACTACTACTTCTATTTGTTATGTCCTTACCGCTGTGCGATTGTAGTAGAAAAGTTGAACTGCGTATTTTTTGAACATTCAAAATATGTTAGTTCATTCAACTTCTTCAGAGCTGAGCCTGAGCGAGTGAATTTTGCCATTTATTGAGCGTAGAGTGGTAGATCTTAAATTCCCTGCGGACCTGTGCAGCCTGAGCGAGGTCCAAATCCTCGGGTGTGCTTACGACCACCGCGTCTTGGCGTGTTCAAACTGTTCCGTCGCTGCACTTGGTAGTTATTTCAATGTAGACTTTTATGGGCTGATTGAGCTTTCTGTACCTCGCTGTACTCTGTTGAATTTCCTGTGTTTGTGGGGTGCAAAAGAGTAGCACGTCGAATCTAAAAACTACGGTTATAGTTTTCATTTTCAAATTTTCCTTACTAAGTTTGTGAATAAGAAATGATCTTTTGGATACTAACTTCTTTTGTAGATTTAAATGTGACTTTTAGTGCATTTTCAATTCATAACTGTATAAGTTAACTTTAGTTACCACTTTGCCTTCGGAGTGGGTCTTATATGGTACACGCGATCATCTAACCCAACCTAATGTACCCAGAGCACTGTCTTGTATAAATACAAATTTTCGAGTTTTCGTCAAATTTGTGTTCATCAATCGAATAAGCTAGATCTGATTAGAAAGAAAATTTATAGAGTAATCAAATTTGTGAAACCAAAATCCTTGCTTTTTAAATTCACAATTGAGATATTTGTCGGCATGTAATTTTACCTGTGTTGAGAATCGGAGTCAAAGTGTTAAATTTGTGGATTACGTCGACTCGTTTTTAGGTTTAACATGATTTCACAGTGCTTTGCTTGCGCAATTCAGTTTTAAGTGTTCCATTATTTCAAAGCTTCTGCTCTGGAACTTTAATATATAGCCAACTGGGGCTTCCAATGCTGGAGGTGCGAGAGGTGAAGATGAATTCAAGACGTCCCTGCTCAGCCCCTCACGGCCGTGGCGTCATTTTTGAGGGTGCTACGCGAGAACGCTTGTCGGCCGCCTGTGCGGGACCCGACGACGCATCGCCACACAATAGCGAACTAATCGAAACTTTTGACGTGGCGATCCGTAAGGCTCTGCGGAAGTTGTGACAGGTGTCCGCTTTTGTGACACAACTCAATTGCGCCCCTGACGGCCATGCCACCGTGCTGGTCCATCTGAACTACGACTGACGCACACCCTACTCGACATTTTAGGTGAAGTCTGCTGCTCTCCCGCACGTAGGAAGAGAGACTCGGGCTCCTTTGAACTCGTGTGTGGGTGTCTCATTACGGTCTTTTTGTTGGTGCCACATTGTACTTCAATTGCGTGTTGAATACTTAATTGCATCACTTTTTTGCTCTCTTACCATAGGCTGCTTAACTTTTATTTCAGTATTTCGTTGGCTTACTGTGTTAATGTATTTATCTTGGGTTTACTATATTTTTTGACGATGCAACTTTCGTGTCTGTGCCGTTGGTTTCGCAACAATCTCGTGTCTTGCTTTGCTTTGTTCGCTGCGTCTGCTATTTCGTACAAATAGGACAGTATTTACATCCCTATGCAAATTTTAAGAGTCAAGTTGATTGTGAATACTTCGCCTTATGCTCTAGGCTCGTGAGTTTTGAGCTATTTTACATTTGCCTAGCATCAGAGCGTTGAGCTTATTCAAGAATATTTCGACCCAGTTTCTGAACACATGATCGATTATCTTTCCTTTCTTACTTCTACTTTGACGCAGTCACTTCTTCTGGGCGCAGCTTATCCGCGCGTTTTGTTGCCGCGAGCGCGGCCCCGGCTCCAGTTTTGACAGATCCCATTAGAGGGTGGGAACCTCGGAGCCCTGACCTCAGGCTCCCTCCTTTGAGGAGAGCCCTTTTGCTCCCGTTCTTGTTCAAGGCTCTTGTGTTGTGCTCCACCTTAGGGCTAGTTATCGACCTGCTCCTACTCTTGTTCAAGGCTGTTATGTTGTGCTCCACCTTAGGGCTAGTTATCGACCTGCTCCCACTCTTGTTCAAGGCTCTTATGTTATGCTCCACCTTAGGGCTAGTTATCGACCTGCTTCGTTCAGCCTACGTTAGAATAACACTATAACGACGACGTCTCCTGTGTATGAATTTATACACGTTCTTTAAATAATTTGTTCATTTACCTATTGAAAACCGAATTACTTGTGCCATAAGACTGCATGTAGCTTTATAAGAAAAATAGCTTCTGTCTAGTGTGCACTTGAAGTAAGACTGCTTTAAGCTTTGTAAGAAAATTAGTAGCAGCCTTGTTAAACAAAACCATTGTTATACCACTGGTTCTTGTAGAGTTAAATGAAATAAATTGAGGTTGCTCTTGTCATGTAAAGAGCTGTGAGTAATTCTAGAATTTGAAGACACTCTTAACGAGTGGACAGAGCTTGAAATGTAGTGTAAGGTAAAGGGTTCAGTATCCTCTGAAACTTTTAAAGTATTGCTCCGTATAAAATGTCAGGGGTAAGAGTATGGAAAATAGATGTTGCTGTATTGGTTTACTTGTCTTTTTCTTATTCTTATAAAAGATGCTGACCTTTCTACTGAAGTAACGTCGAGTCTTCTTAGAAACTATTCAGAATCTCATAAATTATGAGACATGACTGAATTTATTTCATAAACCCCTCCTCTTTTCCAATTACCTAGGTATATTTCCTCTTAGCTTTGGATGATTGCACTGTGTAGCTCTCCGCGATTTTTTAAGGGTTTTTATTACGATATGGTATTCTCCGGAGTGCGCTTCGAAGAATCTGTCCTTCCGACTAGCTTAGGAGATTTTGAGCCAGCGGCTGATCTATGGAAATCTTGAGTTTTTCTCAGTATGTCGACTCGATCATTCTGTGAAACTCTTCCCGTTTATTTTGATGCTATTTTAATCTCTTCCGTATTTAAAATTGCTATCAAAAGTCCGTTTCTTAACATGTTTATGGTGTAGCTGGTAATGCACGACGCAAATTACGACACCTAAAGCCTGAAACTCCCATTAAAAGCATGGTTCATTTTGGGGTTGTGGTGTAAATGAGCGGAGCGCTTTGGTGTGGGGTGGCTTTATGTTGGTGAGCGTGGCATTATCGGGAGTGGCGGCTCCCATTGGAAACTGCTATCAAATGGCCCCGCCATTTTCTTGTACTCAACAATTGGCGCCCCCAAACGACCTGACACCGCTCTCCACTGCCTCGCTGATCTTATAATAATGACCCTCTTACCGTGAGGCAGAGCACCCCTTCGCGCCAGTCTTTTTCTTTTGTTTCTCCCGTATTTTCTTACTTCTTTTTTGTATTTTATTGCTCAGCCCATTGCCATCTGTATAGTTGTAACGTGTGCATTTGGCAAAAATAATAGCTTCCAACCACGAGTGCCTGAATGCTGAAAAATTTACTCCTGATTTTGCTTTAATAGTCTGCGGCTTGGGACCATTCCCTGCTGAGTTGACTGAATTGTGTTTCTAAGTTCAAAGCGTAAATCATCAGTACCATTTATTTCATTGTTTCATAGGCAAAAATTTCATTCTTCGCCGTGTGAGGAGGTGATATTGACTTTTTAATTCCTGGAGCGAAATATGTCTGAATTTTCAAGCTGGTTCCTTACAGGTGGACTCCTAAGGGGACATAAGATAGACAGTAGGGTTAGGTTTGTCGCTCGTACGCTGTGGAACTGGTACTCCCAGGGGAATACTGTTAGGTTACTTCAGCTTTCGGGACGTCTATCGTTCGCGCCCATTCTGCTTTAAATACACCTTTGCGATTTCTTAGTCTTTTCTTCCTCATTATCGTTTGCTTTTTGTTTTTATGAGCAGCGGATCGTGTGGGGAATACACTTTGTGCTAAGTTCCCCGTTCTTGTGTAGTCCATAACATAAGGTCCCTTCTCTTTTGGTACGACATGGTCCGAATCACTGAAGCACTGTATATACTATTACCACTGTTTATAAGTAGAAGGTGTGATGTTACTCGTAGTTCAAAATAGCGTTATATCTCACTCCCAGAAAACATTTTCCAATTTATTATGGAAATGTAGCTATGTTTATTACTATTTAAAATACGCCCTTTTTTTGGGCCCTCTGATAAGAGTGTGATTTTTCTTGATCTGGAAATGTTTTCAACAATAGACGAATGTTGAAATGCAATTGTTTCTGAATTTTCTTCTTACTCGTTCAGGTATGCATGGTATAGTTCGAGGATATTTTTCGACATAGCTTCTCAAGTTAAAGTTCGTACGGTATTTATCGTCAGCTTCCTGCAAAATTTCGAGGCTGCCTTCGGTTGGCCTCAACGTAGCAAAATGCAGCGAAGATTTTCGATCTCATCTGGAGCGCGTCCTCCAGATGATAAGAAAGGAAATGAGTTTGTGCTGCTTTGCCGTGTGATCATCTCTTCTGATCAGATCTCCGCTGAAGATCAATTGATCTGATCTCTGTGTATCAGCTGACGTGATCTTCGATGCTCATCTCACTGATGGGATCTCCCCTCGGGAGTCTGAGATGTGATCTAATTTTTGGCATGGAATCTCTCCTGATTCCATCTCGCAGAAGTGATCACATTTCATAGGCAGACTTCTATTTCTTGATGAGAATTGTATCTTCATGACGATATTTTTTAACGTTAATTTGGGCTTGCTGCAATAATCTCTACAATTCTTAGCTTCACTCATGAAATGCTGTATAATCTGAAGTTTGTAAAATGATGTTTTCTATATTATAGCCCCAAACTCTTCGGTCTTTAAATAGATTTTAATGACACTTTTTTTTTCTCTTGTATTAGGTAAATATGTATGCCAATTTATTGAGAAATTCTCAATATTTTGAAGCATAAAAGAGGAAGCTCGTAGGGCTCTCCGTTTCCCTACTTCGGTGTGGAGCTCATGGGTAGATGTGAGTGCGAGCAGGACGGAGGTGTTATCTGCGCTGCTGGTGCACTGCTCAGCGTCGCTCCGTGCTCCCGCACTTGTGGTCGCGTTCTTGGAGCTCTGTTGTGCGTCACTTAGGGACACGCATGCATCAGTCAGAATAGCCATTTGAAGTATTTCTAGGGCACCTTTTATTTATTAAGTTGCCCACCTGTGAATGCGTACCCATCAGGGGCGAGTGGATGGACTTAAGTGACGGCGAGGTTTAAATCCATGGTTCATTTTTTTGTCACATCTCTCGAAAGGCCAGTCAGGTCAACCCTTACGAGTCCTTAGTATGATGTGGAGTGCGTCTCTTCTTGTGGCATATTCCCACGGGGAGAGGACTCCTACGGTGCTCGCAGGCGGTGCGAGGTGCGACGACTGCCGTGGTGGTGTCCCTCGTTACCCTTCACCCGAAGTTTAACGTGTGCTGCTGGGGGATGTTAACGTACCGTCATGGTACAAGAATTTAAGGCATTTTATATCTTCAATTGATCTATGTCGTAATTGAATTGATCAAGAAAGATGATTGTTTATCAAGATTGAAAGACTACGCTTGGTTTTTTTGGGAACTTTGAGGAAAACGTAAGTTCCATTATAATCTGTTAAGGTCTCTTATGTCTTTGACTTACTGGAACGCGCGACCATAATGTTATCATATTTACGTATACTGTTCAATTTTAGCCTCTCTGCCAATTTATTATTTCATTTAGGCTGTTGCCCCCAACTCACGGTTCCAATTTTAAGTTTTTGTTCAGTGCTCTTCTTGCGAACCCTCATTCCCCCTGCCAAGGTATCGATTACTGGAGGTTTTTCCCCTCGTGCTTGCTCAAAATATTAGGCGGGATTACTGCTAAAGTTTCGCGTTTGATTTGGACGCCGGGATCACGTCTCCCGGTCCTGATATTTCTTCTTTTTTCCTTTGGTTTTTGTGTGCCGCGCGCCGTCCGCGGTGTTCAGGATCCGTCAATTTCCAGCCACGTATTGATTTGAGCCGCTCGCTGGCTCTTATTAACACGTGGTGCAATGCTAACGTTGAGCACGTCTTGTCTTTTTTGGTTTGATACCTCATGTTTATCATGCGAGTGGTGCTTTTATTTTAACCATGGAAAAATTGCATACTTCTTTTTTGTGCTTCTCAACCAAATATTAAAATTATAGAATTGTTTAAGCGAGTCCCATGGATGAAAGTGTAATTTTTTTGCGAATTGGATCTTATGCTTTTGAGTTAGACAAATTTGTTGCTCTGTGGTGTCAGCGGGTTTTGATTATAACAGCCAAATTATTCTAGCGATAAGGCTCCATTCAGCTTCGTATGGAAAACTAGTTGCAGCTTTAAGTACGTAATGAAACTGCATTTGGCTTTTTGGGATAAACTATCTGCATCCGTGTGAAATTGGATCATATGCTCCGTTTGGTCGACGATAAATTAATTTAGTGCTACCGGTACAACCCATCCACGATAGTAGAGGCTAAATTAAGAAGTCAATTGCGAGTTACTAAAATGGGGTTTTGATGTTACCCATCGGATCTTGAGAAATATGCAGCCAATTTCGTAGTTGCGTTTTATATCATTTTTTATGTGAGTATACCACGTCAAAGTCATTTTTGCCTTTCTTTTATTGAGAGCGGACGTGCGCTCACGCACAGCGCCACTGCTGCTGATGCGCATTATTAGTCTTGGAGCCTATGAATTTTTTCTGTGTCCTTCATTGGCTGGCGTGCGAGAAGCCTCCTCCATTATTAATGGCGGCCCAGCTGCGGCATGATTACCACGGCTTCTCGCCCTCAATTGCTCCGTATTATATCGGCCGTAACCGTATGATGCCCTCACGCCATTTTTGCTCGGTGCATCTGCTCAACCCGTAATTAGGTTTCCATTCCTTTTTTTTAATTCCCAGTTATATCACTATATGGGATGAGTATGTCTTCCCTACTCTCAATTGTCTGCTGTGGTGCGAGGTACAAATGTCGCTCTTTCACTATCACCTGCCTCCTTTGCTGCAGTTTATGTCACGGCAGAAAAGAAACAATGCCGGTGTTCGTTTTTCTTAATTACTTTCTCACCTGGGAGTAAATATGACATTTTATCATAGTTTTCTAACGTTCTATTATACTTTTCTAACAAATTAACAAGTATGACTTTCAACCAAATAAACTAAACAAGTTTCAATCTTCGGTTGAACCCGATTACTCGCAAGTTTCTTGCTCGGGTCAAGTTAGAGACTGCTAGTCGGACACTCATTGTGCGGTTAGCTTCATAAAATGGTGTTACAGTGTCATCTCGCTCAAATGGATATACCGTTGCGTGAAAGGGTATGTACAAATCCACTTATTGAAAGATTCAAGTAATGTTTTTGTTTGTTAATTGAATTTTGTTAGTTAATTTAAATGTTCATTAATAAACAGATTGCACCGACTTTCCAAATTCGCTGGGTAAAAATATATTTCGTAAGATGTATAGTGTTTGAAAATGTAATCCTAATTCAGGGATGAACCGAATTTGTTACATCTCTGGAACAAGTTATTTCCGCAGCATGTGTCCTGTTGAAAAGTTTCGGGCGCGTGCTTAGTGTAAATAAATACGAGTCATTTTCGTGGTATCAGGATCGATACATGGGCAATCGGTAGGCAATAATTTATTTCACTTGTGCGACCGTGCGTCAGCAGCTCTAATGCTGTCGCTCCATTCGGATGTTTGTATCCTAACTTGATTCAATTATTTCAATTTCAAGCATAATCTTAAACTAAAGTTCGTTCTATTACCTAATATGAATTATTTTTCGTTAAATCGGTTGTTCTTCCTGGAACAAAACTTGTATTTTTTATTTGGAGAAGGTATAAATCAATGTATTATGAGGCGGTTCATCTACCAATTACAAATTTGACATAGCTGTGATGCATTAAATAGTTCAATACCAAAAAGTGGGATTACTTCGTTGTAGTATCTGCTGTTTTGTTCTCGAGTACGAAGCCTGCACTACCACAGCCGTTGTTATTGATACCCTAAGGGCGGAGCTAAATTAAGCATTCGATTAAATGCCTTAACACTGTGGCTCTTCTGTAGGAGAAGTTGACTTGCGAAAAGAACCAAGCTCTTTTATTTGTCTATTTAAAAATATACTTTCAATGAATAGTATTGTCTTAAAAATTTAGTAGCTGGATTTCTCTTGGTTCGATGTACGATTTGTCTCGAATTGTAATGCTCATGTTCAGTAAAGGCCACTTCAATGTCAGCCTAAATGAGTGATGACCGTCGAGAGTTGCCTCCCTCCGTCAATTACGCGCATTGAACAAGCCTGAGATCAGATGCTCCAAGTATCCCGTGGCTTTTCGGGAGTCAGAATTGGCTTCACTACCGTTTTCCATCAAAAATATTTTGTTATACATTTCACTATTGAATGAAGATTGTTGTGCTCTAAAAAATCATTAGGCACAATGCGTCTTCGAGGATGCATCATAACCGATAGTTCTTCATAAATGTTCCTCTTGTGCCTAATCTTACGAGTGATTCAACACTTCTTGCGGCAAAAATGGGGAGCTCGATACTTTCCCCAAAGCCTGCCCATATGTAGACATGTGTGTCTGGGGATGCTCATATAGTGATATTATTTATATGCTGTGTTTTTTTTTGTTTGTCAGAAGTGTTTCTCCGTTTGGATACAGAATTGCACTATTTATATGTATGATGTATGGGCGAACAATTTGATCATGTTGATTTAATTTTACGTGATAGCGTTGGAGAGTGATGAGAGTTTTGGTGCCGAAAGCTCATCATATTAACTAGTGATTTTTTGTGAGTATATGGGGGCTTAAATTTTCGTTCAGTCACGCATTGCGTCGATGTGGTGTCAGATCATGTTTATTGTCGGAGACGAAAACACCAAACAATGAACGAATTGGAACTAGCTTCTCATTCCTGTGAATAGTATGGTAGTGAAGCATACTCAGCTATGAAATTAATAGTTACAACCATGACCGAAGGAATTTGTTTAAAAGTGTTCATCATTATGAGAGAACTGAATGGCATTATTCTTCAACTTCAGCATGATATTAATTGCCTAGCGATAAGCATAGCTTTTTTTCCCCTTACTGATGAATTAATTCAAAAGAGCATTGTGCATTATTGTCTGTATGAGATGATGCTGTAATAAGACCAATTTGTTGTTAATCTAAGCTCCAGAGTTCAGAATACCTCGTCTTGTTTCTCCCGTCATTAGTAAAGGCGCTGTGTGCACATGCCACCCCACCTATCTCCGTGTTCAAGTGTAATTTTTTCGCGTTTTCTTCTATGTCGGAAGTTGAATTAATGCCTACCTCAGTTAGCCTTCCTCTTCGAGTGATTCTTGGTCAATGTTTACTCTACTTTCATAGAAGAACAATCAACACCCCGCTGTGCGCCATTCAATATTTCATTGCTGGAAAGGAAGCGGAGCTTTGGGCGGGTGTACTATAAAGTGTCTTTTTGAGCTAGACTCTTTTAGGGGTTTTTGGCCTTTCCTTAATGAGCTTCTATTAGGATTTGCTTGGCTTATACTCTGACGGTACAGTGAGTTCTGCTGCTGCTGCCGCCGCCACTAAATTGTGGGGGGGCTTATGAACGAGCGCGTTTCTGTGGCTGGTGCTGCTCGGTGCCAGTAGTCGTGGTAGTGGAGCTATGGAAGCTGCGCTGGTAATGTGCTTATTGCAGTGGTCGCGCTGCGTGCTATGGCGTGGGTCGTGGTCCCCGGTGGTAAACTTGATGACCAGGTTTGAAGTACGCGTCTAGCTCAGCTGGCGAGATATCAAACGGCCAACGCGTAAAGGTTCGCGCTTTTGTGTTGAGCAATTGTTATGTAGTAATCTTGGTTATGTATTGTCCTACCAAGCTGGAAATTGACAATGCGTATGTTAATCCAGTGATATTTACAACTGATTTTTGAATAGATAAGTGTTTCTTTTTTGACTTTGTGTGAGTTCTAATTCATATATGTTTTCATTCAATTTTATGGATTTCCTGTTGTATCGTAGAAATGATGGTAGTTAGATTCGTACTTTTGCTAGTCATGTTGTTCGAATAAGAAATTTCGTCTTTGAAGTGGTGTGCGGTTGAACATAATTCTTCGTCATACCGCTCCAGTTTCATGCCACTAAAATGATTGTTTTCAATGTTAAACATGTATTTGTAGGATGAAACAGCTGCATCAGATTGAATTTACTCTTTCGTTTAATATGTACCATGGAAAAATAGTGGCAACTGAAAACCGCTCATCACTACGATGCTCGAGCTTGCGTTTCATACTGTGGCGACTTGCAATGTTCACTCACCTCAATCTGGTGCATGGCAATGAAAGCCTCGTTTGAATTCAACTATTAATCATTTACGAAAATTTACAATTCTCAAATGTGTGGTAATGAACTTGAGGATTAGTTTTGATGAAACAATTCACGCATTAATTCAATTCTTGTTCGTTGTCGTGTGCAGGTGAGCGGCTCATGGAAACTGGTCGAGTGAGGCGGCAGTCTCCACACAGTCGTGAGTTTCGTTTCAACTTCGGTTTCGTTATTTGCAATGAATGTTGTTCCCCCTAGATGTCCCGAAAGAAACATTGCTGCACCTTTTTATGGGGAAGGGCCTATTGTTGCTCAGCTAATTTGCTGGGGAAATGTACCATTGTCCATAGCTATGAGGAATAACTTCACTGTAGTTATAAAGTACGTTACAAGTTCACCTGCGTTACTTCATCAATGGGCGAGGACCTGGATATCGACCAAGAAATGTTATCGATTAGTGATGTAACTATTGCAACTTTTATCTTACACCTTTGTAGTTGTTTGACGTGTCTGGGAAAATTTGAGCTTTTAAGAACAATTGTAACTAAAGCTTTCGTTAGAGTAGACCATCAGTGTATTCACGTCAATTGTCCACGTTTCAATTTTTCAAATTCGTTTTTTTTTGTACGAGTCTTTTAGCATGAACTTGGTAGTTCGTTTTTCTGCTTCAGTTTACATTTTCCTTGCTTGTTTTTTTACTGCGTGTTAGTACAAGTGTATAATTTAATGACAATCCGCAGTAGCATGCCTACTTGTACTATCTCTACAGGTTGTTCGTATAGTTCTGTGCCGCAAGCAAAAGCCAGCAAATATTTAATGCGTTTCCTTCCCATTCTTCCGAAACGAAATCAAAACATGTGCATTTTCTTCCTTTGTAACCTCAGCTATAGTTAGACCTTCAGGACTTCTATCTTTCGTCTCCACTTTGCTTCTTTTCATTTTCCTGCCTTTTTCTCTGATTAGTCTTTATCTTTTCTTCCTCTCCTTTCTTAAGTTGCTGTTCCTATGCGTAGAGAATTTTGTGTGGGAACACACCTGTGCATAGATTCCACGTTTTCTTAAGTCCGTTCTAAATGGTCTCTTCTTCTCGCTCTCTTAAGATCGCCTTTGGTGTGGCTAAAGAGCTTTAAACTAACTAATAATAATTATTTACTGTTGAGTGTCACGTTGTTGGTCAGGATTGCTGGTTGACATATTCGTTGCTCTGTGTGTTATAAAACATATTGTTGACATGGTAATATTTAAAATATTCGTCCGTTTGTTCGAATAAATTTTTTGGAGAAATGCATCGATTACTTTCTTTAGACGTTATAAGTTTATGGTCTGAAGTATTGAGATTGAATATAAACTTGGAAGATGTGTATCAAGACGGAAGTCTATCGCTCAAAGTCAGAAGAGAGGACACTGCACGTTTATAGAAATATCAATAAAGAAAATATGCTAGTTATTTTGAAGTGTCTGCTTTTGCGAAATTTTCGATTCATGATTTGGGTCTACATAGTCAACTTGAGGGAAATTTTGAACGATTTGTATTCGTAATTCAAGACTATATTTCTCATGGGAAGTGTCTGACTAACTAAATAAGTTCCCATCGAACGAGATAATCCGATGAGCTGAGCGCTGCCCCTGCGTGAGTAATTGAGAACGGATGCACTACGGTGCCAGTCACACGTCCCGCCTACCTAGCTAGGCCTGGGAACTGTGCTCTCTATAGTCGTCTACCTGATAGTAAAACAACGATAATAAGAGTATTTACTAATACGAATACAAGTAATTCATATTAATTTTAAAATATTGGTTTTTGATATTGGTATGGACCACAGCTGGCGCGCCCTGAGCTTGATTGCAGGTGTTGGGATGCATGAAGCGCAGCTGCTGGTGACAGGTGGGCTGAAGCTGAAGAACGATTTTGAGTTAATTTTGATACAATATCACTACAATGCTAATATAGCTAGGACTTCTCTTCATACATGCATCCTGATTTTTCATCAACTTCCTGTTGAACATCATCTCACCAATGAAGAAATCGGTAACTGTATGCTAAAATTATGTATCTCATCGATAATTCATTCATATGTGTCCTAGTTTTGTTTCGCCGTCAAAGTGACTCTCTGTCGAAGAGGAAATAAATCGGCTGAAGGCTCGTCAAAGAGGACTCCAGCGTATCTGGGGGACTTAGCGCTCATCGGGGTTAATTTGAGAATATCCTTGAAGAAGGAGAGAGTAATGAGAGTAGAATACTTGTGTGTTTTTATTGTAGCCCGGTTAGCTGTCATTGTGTCGTATTGTAGCAAGGCAGGCCGCCCTTTCCTGTGCTCAGTTCCTCTTTTTCTCTCGCAAAGGAGACTAACGCACGCCCTCCTACCACCATCCTGCTCCAGATTCTTCTGTGCTTGATCTGTACGCCACATTTCTTTCTCGTTTATGTATTTTAATTTAATTTCTTTATTGTTAATGTATTCTCTCTGCCATTGTAACAGCTTTCTTGATGTGGATATGGTAGGTAAACTCTCATGTTTATTCATCATAACAATCACCATTAGAATAATGAGAAAGTAAAATGAAATAATTGGTTACGTAATATCATTAGTAAAACATTCTACGAAAGGGATGATGCATTTCGAGCGTGAGGATGAGGTGGCTGTAGCTTGCTTATACCTCCCGAGGCCACAAGAATGTTCTACGGACGTAATGTTAGCACTGCTTATTTGAAATATTTATGACGAGGGTCACTGGGAGCTCAAGCCGGGAGTGCTGTGAGAGCCTGTGTATATATGAGGGTGCGTGCCGCTGTACTTGCTAACGATGGCGGTAGCGGTGATAAAACCCCTCACTTATCTCTCCCTAACATCGCCACGCTCTCCCCCTCTTCTGCTCTGGTGGTCAGCTTTGCGTGATAAACCTGACCAACGTTTTGCCCGCTCGTGATCGCTTTTAATTTTTATCGTAACCTGTGTTGACCATTTCATTAGTCCTGTTCCTTACGCTTTCAATAAATTCTTGAAAAACTTGTTACCTAACTCACTCTAGGAGAACATTTTATAGTTGTGCAAATATGTATTACGAAATTCATGTGTTTAACGAGCTTCACGCTGGCGCACAGATAAGGATGAGTTCACTCCGAAACATAGCTACTATTTTTTTTACTTTCGCTTGTGTGTGGTTTGTAGCACGACTGCTGAATCTCTCAGGGAGCATAGGGTAGGCAATTGGGTTAGGTTGGTTAAGTTTGTGTACACTTAGCTATGGGGACTGGAGTTCCCAGGGGGACAGTTAGGTTACCTCAGCTTTAGCGAGGCCCTCCAAACTTCCATCTTACGTGCCTACTCTTCTTCTTTCATTTTCATGCCTTTCTTCTCTAATCATTCTTCATCCTCTTCTTTCTTAACTTGCTGTTTTTAAGCGCAGGGAATCTTGTGTGGGAAGACTCATCTGCATAGATTTCACATTTCCCAAAGTCTACCTTAAATGGTGGCTTCTTTTCATTCTCTTTGGATTACATTTCATGTGAGTAGCGAGCTATAAATTAACTAATAATCGAATAATCATCTACATCACGACTGCTGAAGTATGCGCTATGTTTCTCACTATTTTTGTAATTCATAAGATACCTCTACGGCTACCTGTTGAACTATTTTGTGACGAAAGATGCTAAATAATTTTTAGTGCCTTAAATATGATTTCTACTTACTTCAAGTTCGGGCGAAATGTTCGGCGACTTGCTGTTTTGAATAACTGAAAACTTATATGCGCTTTGTTCGAATTTGATTAATAATTTGATTATCCTCACCCAGTTTTAACTGTATTGGTGCGCTGGACAGCCGAGTTCAACAGCACGATACAGCTGCTGGTGGTCAGGGATGATTAGATGATTTCTACTCGAAGCATTCATTGTGGTTTCCTTAACCGATTTCGCTGCTGCGTTTCAGCTCAGCTTCGATCGCATGAAATGCTCCGAAAGACATACGTTTGCTTCAGTCGAGTTGGCTCTTCAATTTTTCGTCTCCGGTCATGTGCTGATGGTGACTGCTTAAGCTTAAGTTGGGAACTTGGCGCGCCTCAGAGGTAGTATTCTGTTGCATTTTTTCAATTGGGGTAGAGTAATTGCATCTGCCCTTATCAGTGGCCGTATAGAGGGGACGTGGGGTTCCCAAGAGATACCATGAGCTACTCACGACAGATTTAGCTGTGATCATCTCTGCTGTAGAGAGCAGGTTCATTGTAAGGAAGGCGTTTTTTTCTCCATGCTCTACTCTCTGTATACTGTAGAGAAAGAGTAGCGATAAATTATTTGTGCAAAGGTCAGTTCATTGTTCTGTCTTCCTCTTCCTGTGTTAGGTTATCTTTCTTTACCATGCCCTGCTTTCGGCACGGGCGCTTATGAATGGTTACATTAATACGCTCTATTTTTGGATTTATGAAATCTAATTTACATCTGTTGAGAGAGAGCTTATTCTTCGCAACTTCTATCGTTCCATCTTTTAATTGAGTTCTGCGTGTTCAATGGTCGCAGGTAATTAATACATTCTTTTAACTCTCCCCTTCCTAATGTTGTTCGCGCGGCGAGTCTCTTTTTCTGACTAAACATTCATCAATAACAAGTTGCATTTTCAAATCCGTCACCCTCGTGATATCCGTCCTAATTGCTCGTGATACAAAGCATTCGTTAATTAACTGTATTGTGTCTCAACGCGTGGTGGTTATTAAGGACCTGCGTGTCTTTGTTTGCTCATTAACTTTGATTACTTAGAATCGCCGGCCAAGTGTTTGCATCATTGTACGCCTTCACTAATTGCGAGAATCACATCTACTCTCAAAGTTGTAATGTTAGCTCTCGTCACTGGAAATAATGCATTGACTTCCATGGCCTTCTCATGAATCAGACTATTCTCCTTAATTAGAAGTGCTTTTTCCTTTTGGCTACAGAACCACATTATTGATATGATTGTTTATAGGAAAACAGTTTGAGCTTGTTGATGTAACTTAACTTTATAGCATTGGAGTGTGATGCGAGTCTTGGGTCTAAACTTCACCATATTAACTAATGATAGATATTTGGTGAGCGTACGGATGTCTCAATTGGCTATTGGTCGTAACGTACCTTGTAATTTGGTTTTATCTTCAAGTAGGCCAACATGGACGAAAGCAGTCAAGATTAAGATTATCCTCGCTCGGTCTGGAGCGTTTACCGTACTTGTGTAGCTCGCCTAGAACGGTTATGACAGAACACTTCTGAGGCGTAATTAGACACTGACCTTGATAGTCGGCGTCGTAATGAGTGTCCCAGAAAGCTCTAATGAGAAGCTGCTTTAGGTCAACCTCAACTCCCGTCGATCACAGTTCGGAGCTGTGGGACATTCAATGTTGGACCGAGAGGCTAACGCCGTGATGGTATCCCAACGTCGGCGTCAATGTTGCTGCTCATACGAGCATCGTATAATACTTCTGTGGCTCTAAATTTGTGTTGACTGGAAGAAATAATGATATTTTTATCAAGGAGCAAGAAAGTATGCTTTCATTACCCCACTTGTGGCGCTCAGTTATGCCAACTACTTGGAAAAATGCTGAGTTTACCTGCTATTTATGCTTAACCCTTCCATTCCCTGCTTGAAGGAGCACGCTTACCTGTGTAAAAGAGCTTGGGTATAGCTGTCACACAAGCCCCGACCGAAAACCGAATTAACGAGTAAGCAAATTGGCGGACATTCAAAGACCGTGCTTGACCATCGCTCTCGCAAAACCGAGTGAATACTTATGTAACCGCTACGACTTTGTAAGGAGTGTGAGCTACGAGAACTGTTCTGTGTGCTGCTGATTTTCCTTCTCATTATGCTGCGCGTGTTTGTTTTCATGTGCTATTCCCTCGATACATAATTAGACGTTTGGGAGTGGTTACTACGTTATGAAAGCAACTGGCTGTCCGCCGCTATCGGCCAAATGTGAGTATGTACGAGTACAGCTCTGAATTCTGAATTCTCAACCCGCGACTCCTGCTAGTGCGGTGCGCTTGAAGCTGACGTTAACGCGCATAAGGGTGCGAAAATGTTCAATTTTGGAGCGTCTAAAGGCGCCTGGCATGTACTTCTGCGAAAAGACACTAAAGCTCTCCAGTGAGACGCGTGAGTTTGAGTGTGCCTGAAGTTACTGTGTCGAGATTTCTCGAGTTGCGGAAGGAAGGAGCGATAGCCATCTCGAGGCTCGGCAGAAACGCTCGTTACTCGCTCGCTGGAATTTAAGCGAGAACTTGGCTAGACAATAAAGTGAGCGCTAAGGACACTTGCAAACTGGCCGATGCTCTCTTTTGGGTGCCGCTATGGGCCTCACAAGCTGGATGTCTCCTATAACTCCACTCATTTAGGACCGCTGTTTGAAAATGCTGCACGCGCATGCCGTTATATTTTAGTATTCGTTTTAAGGAGTGGCCTGTGCTGTTAGATTAGTGGTCATGCATGCTTGGCGGCCTCTGTTGCTGTTAATAATTGTATACCTAGTTTGGGAAATTAAGCGCTGTTGGTAAACAAAACCAGACCAAATGGGTGTGTAAGTCTTGCCTGTCTTAGCTAAGTTCATATAATCTTTCAAATAATAACAAATAATAGCAGTCCAGTACGCGGGTGTGAGCTATGAATCTTCTAACAATGGCGCATCGCTTTCAGTATTTTCTTGCAAACTGCTAATGTATTTCACTCATATGGGGCTTTGGGTCCTAGTATGGCTGTAGTTCTTGGTGCATGTGCTCACACGTAAATAAAATTAAATTCATTTAGCTGTTTTTGATTTGTTCGAAATACCTTTATGTTATATATGTCCTGATTGCTACCACCCGTGTGAAAGGTTCAATTTCTCTTTCACGCTGTTGATTCGAGTGTTGCCGAGTTCTACCCATCCATAATCGCAGGGAGGAGGCCAGAACTGTTGAAGCGTACTGTTACTCTCAACTTGTAGAAGTGGACTATCATGATGAGCTGTCAACGGCTGTCGTGTATAGTAATACTATTTATCTCGAGGAACTTGAAGATTCGCAAATAATTTTTTTTAAGCAGTCTCTTTACTCCTCATCATTAACTCATTTTTTCTGAGTTAATGTTCTCATAACGTTCTTTTGAGTGGTGATAGAACAAGACCGAGGTTTGAGTAATGAGATGAATGTTACGCGAAGCGTGAACTGTATTTTGATCAAGGATTTCAAGGCTTGTTACAGAAATCAGTTTTCTCAGAAATACAGAAAGTCTTACGTGTTTCTTTTAATTCCAAGGTGGTATTAAATTTTTAATAAGCGATCAAATACTCTATTTTTTTAATTATTTAAAATTGAAGTGTTGCCGTTTTTAGAACAATCTGATCGCCAGCTACGTTCCTTACAAATATTAGGGAAGAGCGAGTAGAGCTTGGATAATGATGGTGGGGTAATATCGTCTGGATAGTTGTGAAGCTGATATACTGTCGTACTGATCTACTGATTGCTTCGCATAACTAGGTAATTTTTACTCAAAGTCTCATTCCCTAACTCCCCTCAGGGGGCATAGGATAGGCCATAGGCAATAGAGGTAGGTTAGTTAGGTTTGCCTATCCTATGCTATGGGGACTAGCGCCCCCAGGGGAGTACTGCTAGGGTACCTCAGCTTTAGATAGGCCTTCGGGACTTCTGTCTTTCGTGCCCACTTTGCTTTCTTCCGTTTTCATTCCTTCTTCGCTATTTCTTATTTGTCTTTTCTTGCTCTTCCTTCTTGACTTGCTGTTTCTATGCGCAGGGTATCTTGTGTGGGAACATACCCTGTGCATAGAATCCCCGTTCTCCTAAGTCCATACTAAATGGTCCTACTCATTCGGTGCGAAATAGACTGAGTTTCTGAAGCGCTGCTTTCACTACAACTACAACTCAACTCAACTCATTCCCTAACTCCATCTTTGTCCTTAGTATCATGAGTTTTTGTTGTCGTAGAGGCTGACCTTCATCAATGATCTGAAATTCGACCTACAAATCCTAGTGTTATTAGGCAGTAATTCGATTCCTAGTCTTGGTGTTATCTGGCCTTCATCCCAGTTCTGAAGTATGACTAGAATGTCGAAGCTGAATTTCCACAATTTACCCTTCAACTTGACTCCGAAATGCAATCAATATTCAGCCAAGCGAATAATTTCAGTTGCGTCTGCATGCCAGCTCGTAAATGCGACGTAGAGGTAAATCTAAGTGTTGTTATCTCAGTTCTCCTTCATGCCAGCTAGCCTCAGCCCAAATTTCCCCCGCTCTCGTGAGCCCCAGGTAGTGGGTGTGCAATCTATCTCGGGACACCCGAGGGACCTCGTAAATTCCCCACTTTTTGCTACCGAGCTTCGTTATCGCTGGTGCACTCAGCGCGTACTTCACCTGTTTTTTCTTCTCTCTGAGTATATAAATACGTCTCTGTGGGCCTACTTCTGTGTATACGTATCTACAAATGCTGCCTGCATCAGTATATTTGGTTCGAATTGTATAAGAAGTGAGATGACCTGCGCTAAATGCTTCGACTTGAACTGTACTTCACATACTCAGGGTTGCTCTGGAGTAATGTTCTGTTTGAATTATGTGCGTTTTATTTGAAGCCTTGTGAACTTTTCTTGGTGAAAATCAACGCTTAATTTGCAGGTGCATTGGTTATTTTCCGTGGTATGAATTTCCGCTTGTAAGTACTGAAATTCTTCACAATCTCATTCCTTCGAGGAATGCACTGTAAATTCTCAGTAAATTACAGTATGAACTTTCTGAGTGACGTAAAGTTTTTATTCAGGGTGTTCTTCATTTTTGTTTTTGCTTTGGTTAATATGATTTAATCGTTGAACATTTAAAGAAAACAATTTCTTTCCCAGCATAGTTAGGGCTCTGTTTACTCGGATATATCCTTCCTGACTCACTGCAGTGTTGACTACAATGGTCATCGCGTGTGCTTGGTTCAGTGTTTGAGTGAGTGGTCTTGTACGGGTGTCTCTTGTTTCGTATTTCATTCGTTTTTGAAGTAAGAGTCAATTTATGGAGCTCTTGTTTCAAAGCTGTTTTGTCTTCAATTAACTTTTCCCTTCTGGCCTTTTGCAGGCTGTAGCCATTCGATACTCAGCCATGGCTCTTCTGCTTCGACTGTACAAAAAGCTCACGCTTGCCTGATTCTCGAACAGAAAATGTGTTATTTGTTAAATGGTTCTTGATTCACTCGGTCATTTCGTTCATCTTCGTAGCACCAGGTATTCTGTAGACTTTTTTAAAAACGAAAATTATTGATAGCGTTGAAAAATATTCGTAAGTTTTTCAAATTGTGCATTTTGTAGCTTTCTCAATTCGTTGATGCTTTTAATTTGGTCTATATCAGTGAATTCAAAATTCGAATTCGGTCGTATTACCGAATACCGAATTATTTTTGCAGTAAGACTACATTTATATAAGTATGAGAAATGAGCAACAAGCTTATGATATTTGCTCAAATAATACCCCTGGTCCTGCTAGAGTTAACTGTGATGGAAGTCGCAACAAAGAAAATTCTCATTGCTGAAAGCTCTGAGCAGATGTGATTCAAAGAGGAAAGAAACAGTGATCTGTTGGCACACGAGCTCGGCCTAGACAGACCGCTGTCCCAGTCCTGAGCGAGGGTCTCTTTGTTGCCATTCCGCGGCAATTGAGTTGGACAGTTAATCTGTATTTCTGGACTAGCGGTTCAGCGACGCTGTGATTGGTTCGCGCTGTACAACACAACGCTGGATTCATCTTCTCGCTGCGTTGGTATTGGATGAAGTCTCGGCTCCCACTTGCATGCGGGGCTTGGCTTTGTGTGTCGGGCGATGCAATGAAAACATGACGAGTGCTTGCAATGATTCCGTCACTCAATAATATCGAGGCTAAATTGTTCCTATTTGCGATGAGATCGTGGCCCGCACTTGTGCCCGCTTCAGCCCCTTCCCCCATTGTGCGGCCGTATTCTCCTGAAAACGCACAATTTCCAGACGACATCACATGCTTGAGGTGTGTGAGTACACTCGGCAATGATCGGTTTTACCGAGAGAGGTCGCTGAAGACGACTGAACTCATTCAAGGTTTTTATAAATCGAATTTTCCATAAGGTTATTCATACAAGATTGAAATTTTTCAAATTGGGTAAAAACGAGTTAACTAGTCCGTGCCGGGACAGGAGTAATGTTAACGCAAGGTTGAGTTTTCACGTAGCTTATTTTTGAATGCTACAACTGTACAGCAAGCGTCTACGGGGGTAGTGCCATCGAAATTGTAGCTCGCCTCCATTTTGTTCTGTCGTTGATCAGCGCTACCTGCTAGGTGTTCAGATTATGTGCAAGTGCTTTTGGGTCTTCAAGATTCTAATTTCAAAAAGTCTTGGCAATATTTTTGAGATACAGCGAGTTGTGAAGTTTTGTTCCTGAGATTTTATTGTTCGAGCATGTTCAGATTTTTGCTATCGCGAAGGTGGTTTATCTCGCAGCGGGCTGCGTTTCAGTTTGGGTAACTCTGTTTGTTCAGTTATTTGATTTGTGGCCCGTGAAAGCTGCGGAGGCGCTTTGCATGCGTCATTTCGGTTTGCACGTTTCTTTAGATTCTTTAAAATAGCGTGTAGTGAAGCAGGAAGACTTGAATATGAACATAAAGCCTTTGCTCATAAAGCTCCGAAAGCGCCGTTGGTATCTCAGTGCTGAATGAAATCCTCGATCACGTTCAATTCCTCAAAATCGCCACGTATTTCCGAGACATTTTTGTCGTCTTCACAGTAATAGTGTGATGGACTGCGCTCTAAGCTGTTCTTATTCTTCGAACACATGTCGGGTGTTGCACATTGATATTTTTTACTACCCATGGTGACGGTAGAGTGAGTGGTTAGCAAACGTCATTATGTTTAGTAAGAGGATAAGATCAGCTGGGGCTTCTCCCAGCTGATCTTGCCTGATACCTCTGCTCATGCATGTTGTTCGAGCAGTATTTCCTATTCTCAGAGCTGCCAAGAGCGATCGGAGCGCGTCGTTAGCAGCACCAGTGAGGCCGTGAGTCACGGCCTCGCTCTCTTTGTGAGGTCGCCACAGCCTCCGGCACGGTCAGGTGGTGTTGGCTCCTGTGCTTGATGGCGACCCTGTGGTGGCCGTGCGTCACGCACTCGCTCCTCTACACGCGCTTCTTCCGGTCCATTGTTCGTATGACCGCTGTTACCAATGTAATGAAATTATGCTACCTGTCTTTCCTGTGTTGAAAGATTGGGGTGTCGTGCTACGAGAGTGTTGATTGTTATTGCGTTATTTTCCATCGGACGCTCAGCCACGTCACTAAGTAGTTTCGTTCTAGTTCAGTTCGTGTCTTTTTATTGATCAGTTGATAAGTGCTTTTGTTCTCCCCCACCTAAATTGGCATACACACACGCACACGTGTGTACACAACCTAACGTTTCTATAAGGAAACTATGTACAATCGCTCTATTATTTTACTTTTCTTATACTAATGTGCATCAGTATATCTCGAAGCAATTAAGATATTTTATTTCTTTCGGTCTTCAGGATTGTGTACTAGCTCAGAAGGTTTTAATAGTAATTCATGATCTCAAAAATTTGAGTAAAGTGTGTTCTATCACAGCCACGCGGTAACTATACATGAAACTCTTTTTGAATGGAGCTCTTTAAACATTTAAATACAATAAGGTTAGCGTAGTTATATTTAACTTTATAGCAACTAAATTTTTTCTCTTGCATTTAAAGTATCGTCCTCTCATGAGGCACAGGTTAGAGTTAGACGGTAGGGTTAGGTTTGTTTACCCTATGCTATGGGGACTGGCGACCTCGGGAAGGTACTCTTAGATTACCTCAGCTATAGATAGACCTTCTGGACTTCTATCTTTCGTGCCCACTTTGCTTCTTTCAATTTTCATACCTTCTTCGCCATCTCTTCTATGTCGTTCCTTCCTGTTCCATCTCAAAACTTACTGTTTCTACGCGAAGAAAGTCCCGTGTGGGAACACACGTGTGCTTAAATTCCACGTTTTTACAGTCATTACTAAATAGGCCCTTCTTTTCGCCCTCTTTGGATCACATCTCATCCGGATACAGAACTGTAAACTAAATAATATTTAATGATTAATTAAATTATTGTTGAGGGTGAAAGTTTAGTTACCGTAAAGTAGCATAAAATATTAAGTACGAATATTCCCAAAATATTTCACTTTCATATCAGTTATAGGAGCAATTTATTCCATTGTGTAACGGCACTAGTTTTAGTTTCGTTTTAATTCACCGTTAACATGCAGGAAGTAATCATGCGTTTTCTTCATGTGGCGTAACATCACAGCCACGACCGAGCTCTGTAAAAATATTTCGTCGGCCTTCAGTTATGCTTTGGAGGTCAACTCGACACTGCGATCACTACACTCATTCCGCAGTGGCGTCGCCGCACGGAAGCTTGGACATCGTAAATACAGGCGTCATCCGCATGGAGCGGCTCCTGCGAACATGCGTTCTGCAGTTGTCACGCGCCCTCATAGAGCGATAGATCGGTTCCAGCATATGGCGGTTCTACAGTTGTTTCCCGCGTTGAGTACTAGATCGATCATACCAAACTGCTTCACATTCGTCTCCCGCATAGAATGGTATCAACTACATCGGACGAACATCGAATACACGGGAAAGATTTGTGTTACATGGAGCAAATAGAACGTGTTGTAAATAGTGAGCTACAAAGCTGTAGTTTACTGTGACCGATATGACACTCTGTGCAAAAGATGGTTGTAATCCGGTACCGCAGGATAAATTATGCCTCCACACATAACGCTTCGTACTTCTGGCAATTTATTGACGACTGCATCATGTGTGCACTGTCGCAAATTGAACCCTTGTAAGTTATTATTAGCAGGGATAGCTCTCGCAACAGTATCGATCCTGTGGTGAAGGGTACTTCGTTGTGAACGCATCGGGGGTGAGGGTTTCGCTATTGCATCTCTTAGGTCAGGGTAGAAATTTCAATGATTTCATGAATGTTACATTTCCGAATTGTATTTGTGACCAAGAGTTTTCAGAATTGTGACGGGAATAAATTTTCGCTAAATTTCCTCTGATATAAATTCAGTCAATGTCAAAAAACGAGTGATGCATGAAGGTACGGTAGCATAGAGGAGCACATACATAACATTTTTGTGCATTGTTGTGGTGAGCGTACGCGCTGGTGACGTCGCATGAGCTAGGTTGGCTGCACACCCGATCGCTGTTATGTTGGGTGTTACCTGGACACTTGATATGCGGCGGTGTTGTGTCACCAGCGCTGGTGTCGCCACACCGCCCTAGATTTATGGCCAGTGCATGGCTGGCCGCCCCTGATTCTCGGTGTGTGATGCGCAACAAACTCCAGGCTCCTGAAAACTTTGAAAGTGCTCGTGTATTGGAATATTTTATGTTCAAGGGAACGATATTCATTTCGTTGAGTTATTACAAAACGTTCTTTCACAGAATAGCTCACTAAAATAACTAGTGCAGTTCATTGTAGATCCCCTCAGCTTAAAATGGAAATGTTCACGAATGTTTTTATGAACATTTTTAAACTGCTTTAGCATATTTTAGCGTTTTGAAGAATGAGCGGAATTTTTTAACTATCATTTCGTTCGTTTTTACTTTTGTTTTTTGGAATGAGCGTTGCCCCGTAAATCCTTGACAATTTTTCATTTTGTTTCCGTTATCATTCATCTAAATTACGGGAAATGTTTATGATGCAGTCTGATTTTTCATAAAAATATTTCGTCGCTAATTACTTTTGTTCACAGTTGATCGTTTGCTTGATTTTGTTATGTTAGAATTTAAAAGAAAAGAGTACACCATGATCAATAATGAAACTTGTTCTTTTTACTGGTGGTTGTTATTAAGCTACGAGTTCGTTCATTAACTAGATCTCCATTAATTTCCTTTAGAGGTCCTTCGCCCCTGCCTCAAAATTCAAGTATCAGTTGTTAGAGTTGTTTATGTACTGCTCTTGATATGAATGTTAAATCTGATGAAGTCATGTATAAAGTAAGATTTCGTCCTTTCACTTCACTATATGTATGTATATTTACTTTTGAATTCGTCGTGATAGTCACACTGCTTAACTTAATATTTCACGGCTGTACCGTTTCGAAAGGTTTACTGATAACGTACTATTGCAAAATAAAATTCATGTTGAAAAATAAGGTGCTGAACACTTTTCAGTACATATTTCGTTTCTTCTACCAGACTATGGCTGTCCTTATTTATTGTTAGACATTATTTGTTGTTACCTGTATAAAACATTTCATGTTTACGAGTGTATGGACTGCATTGAAATTCATAGTAATTTGTGTATACCCCTTAATGTTTTATTGGTCAAGCCGACTTGTATGTTGATAGTGTCTGTATTCATGTAGAGGTTCGAGACTTCTTAACTAGGTATAAACTTCTTCTCAGATGGATCTAAGTTGCCTTCATGCCTGGCACTCTTCACACGTCGGGAAAGAGAAGAGTCTCCATTAGATCGAGTAAGACGCTCTGGCAACGTGACGTACCATGTACTCCTCTTGCACTCTTAGCGGCTGCCATTCTGCCATCATTCCATCACCAGTACTCAATTAGAGAGAACTTATTTATAAAATTCGATTTCGCCGCTGATGATGGACTCCTTTTATTTCGGACCGTTTGTTAGGCAAAATCCTTCCGTCTACGATAGTTCTCCTTTTCCTTTTAGGTAGTAATAGTTTAAGTGATCGGTTTTAGGTATTGCCCGGATATTTCTCGATGATCACACACGTTTTGAACCTAAACTCTTTATTGCGCAATGCGTCTTTCTTGATATTATTGCTGATGGCATATAGTCTACTATCACTTTATTACCCGAGAAATATTTGCGTCAAACATTACATGATAATTTCGCACCATAAAGTCTAGGTACACGTGTCTGAAGCGATGATGAAAGCAGAAACAGTGTAACGAGTGAATAATTAGCTTTGCTCTCAGTCGAGAAACAGGATGCGCTGGTGTAGTATTTTTCTCGCCTATTTTCCATCCCTCGAGGGTGAGTGGATCAAAAACGTGAACCAAGGCAGGAAGGGGCCACTGCCGAGGGAAGCGCTTGCTGACGTCATCTCGGCAGCAAGAACTCCAGGAACGAATGAGATGATCTTCTTTTGGCCATGTTTTTTCTTGTAAGAAGACGGAGTGCTAGAAAAGTCTTATTTGTTGTGGAGCTGCTACTAACTCCACCCTTGCGCTAATTTTGTTGTTATTTATTGTGCGAGTAAAAGGAAACTGCTCATCTCTTTGTTGGGCGAAGAAATATTGATTTTCTCTTCTATATTTTATGTGCGAGCAGCAATGGTGAACTCTCGGACGGGCTGTGGCTTATCTAGGAACAACACGGGAAGTATCGCTAAAAGTAGAAGTTATGTTCGGTGTGCAATAGTTTTCAAAGTTCCTTGCAAGTTAAACACTTCAAGCTCATAAGTTTAGCTGGGAGCAATTCTTGTGTTGATACCCTGTGGGTGTGTTTTAAATTGTTTATGAACGAAGAACTTGTAATTATTTTTCCTATCGAGGATTCGCTGGCGTTGAGTATGTGTTAGAAGCTATTTTGCAGTTGTTAAATTGTGTGTCATGAGCCGCTCGAATGCGCATGCGCTGTCACATTCTGTCACCCGATCATTTTTATAGTCAATTGTGAATGGGGAAAGTGAACGTTAACTCACTTCCTTGTCTAGCTTACTGCTTCCACTTGTTTATTCAATTTTGGATACCTTTATCTCTTACTCACCAGCTTTACTGCGAATGAATGTTCGAAACATTCTTAACAGCTATTGTCAAGTCTAATGTGTAGTTGCCTGTTTACAAGCTTTCTTGATTCTTTGGCCCGGTTACTTGCTGATCCCTATCAAATCACGTGACATTTTGTGATCTTGTGATTCTTGTATTTAGTCCCTAAGGCATCACAGACTAATGTGTGTGCACGTTTGCGAGATTCCACAGTTTGGGTATCATGGCTACTTGAGCTTGTTCTACTCAGTCCACAACCGCTCTTGCTCTCAGCCTGACGAGGCTTCATTTCTCCCATGTCGGCACCGCACATTTTCTTTGAAAAGAGACCACCTCTACAGCTATTGCCGTTGATATCGGTCGAGCCCCTATTTCTTCCGGCTAATTCTGTCGTTTTTGTTTGCTTTCGCAGCTTTTTCCTTGCTCTGCTGCTCGACTCGCCCATGAATGGATTATTTTGGTTTCGCTGGAGGGAACGAGCGACGAGGGGTCTCGGTCGCTCTCAAAATAGTGAACGGGCTGAGCTCGTGTTCGCTTTATTAACGTTGGCGTTGTATTGACTCGAATGGCGAGTTTCCTCCGTCTTTTACTCACGTCGTTATTATTATTATCGACAAATTCAACTGTTATCTCGCTAACTTCCTGTATTTATCGTCGTGAAGTATTCCCGTAGAATAAAGTTTAATTTAAGAACAGCGAATTTTAAGCGTTTCATTATTTTATTTGAAAATGGTTCTAAACCACAGTGAAACTTCATTTGTAATGTAAAAGAAGCACTATCACCCTGCATTCTCGGTTCGTTATAAATTTTATAGGAGATTTGAACTCGCAAGCTCACATTGGACATAATTCGCACGTGATAATTTCTCGTAAAGCGTGGTCGAGTATTACTTCCTTAATAAATGTTTTTCTACGTATATACTACGAGCTGCGAGTTTCTTTCGTTTAAACTCGGTCTCTCTGTAGCGTCTAAGAAACGCGTCATCTGAAACTCATTTGTGCACATTGAACTCTTATAACACATTTGTATTCCCGCTCTTCCAGTGTGATGATCGTACGAATGTCGAGTCGCGTGTTTACATCGCGCTGGATCACGCGTCTCATCGCAGCTTTTTTCATGCGCCCCTCAGTGTTGGTGTCCCCGACAAAAATCGGCCCCACGCTCGCCACATCCTAGCCTCACAGCTCCCAATAGGCCTGTTCATTAAGCCATGTTTACCGCACCCTGTAATTTGCGTCCTAATGAGCGCCTCACCCGCGACCCACCGCTTGTTTTGACCGTCGCCCCACCGACACCGTGTCTTCCCGAATTCGGTCCCACTCCAACGAAAACGAACTTGTTGTGCCTCTTCTAGACTCTGCTTTTGAAATTTTCAGCGAAAATCTGAAGGTGAAATCACATAGAGGATCCGAGACGGAATTTGCATACATGACTCGGTCGTCATTTTTCATACCGCCTTTTTGTCTTGTGTCGCGATCGAAAAATAGTTTGCTGTGATTAGTGTTTTGCTATCGAGCAGAAATTTCCCAGATCTGTTTATCAACTGGAGCCGTAAAATTTCTGTTGCTTCTGATGAAGTGAAATTTGAGTTGACTGCTTATTTTAGCTGCAGCGTGACGGTAAATCGGGAAAATTGTTACTTTCCGTCTCTCTCCCTTATCTTGTCTAGTGATGCAACACGATTGTCTAGTGTTGCTTGTTTATCATCTGCGAGGATTGTTGCTCATCCACTTATTTTGTTTCCTAATTATGATTGAATAAGTGGTAATTACGCTTGTGATAATACGTACTGTTTAATGGGGATTACCACTATAGTACCGCCTGTGAGAAGGTGACAATAGTCATCTTGAAGTGTGATTGTTTTGATGTGCTGCAGTCGCTCTATTTCACCTGATACGAGTAGTTCGATTCTTTCTCACATTAGAATTTTCTTACTGCTTAGTCACTATTTTTGACGTAAAACGCGTTACAGCGAGTGAATTACTCTTACATAAAGGTTACATTTTCCTGTGAAAATTGGAGGTTATTACGTCTGAGCCATTGTAATGTAGAAAAATATGATACTTGAAGCAAAATTCTCTTTTCTCTATTTTAACTTGATTATTTCTTCAATTTGGTTGTTTGATATCCTGAAATCGTACTTCTTATGCGTTACTCGAGACCCTTCACTCTTCTAATTGCATTAACTTGTATAGTTTCTTTTAAATGTAATCGTAGTCACATATTCTAAATCGTTTTAATGTAATCGTAGTCACATTAGACTAATTCTAAAGTTAGGGCTTCATTTTGACTGATATGTTCGCTCGGTTCAGCTTTACGTAACAGACAAAAATTACCTAGCTTTTTAACTAACCTTTAATGAATTCATAAAACTTGTGTAATTCGTATAAAATAAGGGACCATACCTCCAGCATCCTGACTGAATGAACAGTCATGCGTGAAGCGCTGGAGTTCGTTTGGTATGTCATGCTAGAATAGAAGTTAATGAACATGCGAGTGTTCACCAGGTAAAATTGAGGGAATGTCTGTGTCTAATTATGTCGTTGTCATTAAGGCTATGATTTTAGCTGTATTCTAAAATTTTAGTGGTGAAAATATCTCTAACAATGAACATGTTTAGTGATGCTTATCCATTGGATGCAACTGAACCTGATCGTCCGAAATCGAATTTTCACTTGCTCAAGTTGAGTTGCAGCCGAGGCAGCAGGGACGGTAATAGTTACATTGAAAATTGGACAGTAAGTTCCAGTATCGGATACTCACACAGCTTAGAACAGCAATTGAAAGAGGAGGCGTACGTATATTTTGTCGAAATACACTGAACAAATCGAATCAACGAGTAATATCATGTAGACCGGTAATGTGTTTCCAGGATTTTCATTTTTTAAGGCCAAAAACCTAACCCAATTCTGTTCGGCTATGATTTCATGTACAATTGATACGATAATTCTTTGAAGTTATAGAATATAAATTGTCATTTTGCTACCAATTTTTGACGTTCGGTAATTATTCCATTTTCAAATTTGAAAGGATACTTGAAGCAAGTAATAATTTTTGAAAAAATTTGTTGAAATATGTGGTGGTGTTTGCACTTACGTATGAGTCGGGATCTTTGTTTTTACGAGTGCTCCAAATAAACCATGGTTCAATTGTTGATTGCGCCGCTGGGAGTAAGGCCTGCCGTCGTTGTGTCTGTCTGCTTGTGAGGAGGAGGCACTCGTCGGCTCCTCCCTGCGACAGTTCACGCCAAATTGGCACTAATTGCTTCAGTCACAGGAAGTTAGTCGCAAGTTTGGCCCCCAAGTTACGGCTCTGACTTTAAGCCAAGGCTTCCCTCGACTAGGCTTAGGGCGCTCGTATTGAATAGCTTGCCTTTTTTCACTTCTGTTGGGCTGGCCGTCTGCTCTTCTTCCTCTTCTTCTTCTTCTTCAATTGGCACGTTTGCGTGGCCTAGCTCTTCCAGGCCGTCGAGCTTCTTCTCTGTACAATCGTCGCGTTCACAGGAATGAAAACTTCTGAGAATAACGCGTGTTTCATAAGTGGGCAAGTACATGAATTGTTCAAAGTGATGAATGATGTAATTGTTCGTGTTTGACCCGTATCCGTAAAATTTCGTCCCGATATGTTAGTATATGTAATTTTTATTTTTTTATTTTTGTAATTATTCACTCCTATATTCGATGACCTCGGGTGTCAACAAATGTTCTAGCTGAAGCGCAATTCTATGTAAAGTTTCTTGACTAGATTACTTTCCTAAATTAGAAATGGACTATTCTTTAATTAAATTAAGAACACTAGGTTCATGCTTTAAGTTAATCACACTCTGTGTTTGTTGCTCAACCTTCTCGAGTCTCACGGGACAGTGTTCCACGTGGGTCCTGGGAGCTCATTTTTGCCTTCTCTGACGTATCTGTCGGTAAGCTTTAATTAAAATATCTGCTAGGATATTAGTGTCATGTTGCTATTGCGCATAATATACTGCCCTCAATAACACTATTTTCCAAGTGAAGTCAGATTCATGTCCCTACTAAAACAATAAATCTTATTTTAGATGTATGACTCAACCACACGAATGTCGATACGGAAGTGTTGAGTGGTTCTACATGCTTTGTAATTATTGCAGCGCTTCTAGAATGAAATTGTAAAAGTTTTTCTTTGTGTGCAGGATGCATGTGACTCGGGCCTTATGAGAGAGAGCTACAAGGCAGCGGGAAGCGAGTCAGCTTCCCCGTCTGCTCCAAAAGACGACGACGGAGGCGGCGGAGGTGACAGCACGTCTGCTATAGGAGTCCGTGGCGCCTCGCACTCCCTACTGACTCGCTCTGGAGGCACGAGCAGCTATTCTCCTGCACGAATCATGGCTTCGTCTTCTTTTCGAAGTTGTGCCATCGAAATGCCGAGCCGTTCTCTAATTGGACTCGCGTTTGTCGTCTTGGTGTTGATTTTAATCGAAATGACATCGTCTGCTGCTGCCCTCATGGCTGAATCGACCCACGATTCATTGTTTATCGTAGAGAGATTCGAAGACAAAGACTGGCAGTCCTTCCAACATATCGCTGTAGATAAAAGCTCCGGGAACGTTTATGCAGCCGGAGTTAATAGATTGTATCAGCTAGACCTGAATCTGAACCTAATCCAAACAGTGGTAACGGGTCCGATTGACGATGCCATGCAGTGTTCGGCCACAGGATGCACAGGTGATGCTGTTAAAGCCATGAAGCCCACCGATAACATTAATAAAATGTTGCTTTTAGATTACATGAGGGCGCGCGTGATAGTATGCGGCACTGTGCGACAAGGGTCGTGTCAAGTGCGAGATCTGAGTAACATCACTATTCTGACCCGCAACGTCAGTGAGCCGATCGCAGCTAACAACGCCTCTACGTCTACAGTCGCCTTCATCGCACCAGGACCTCCCAATTTTCCAAGAAGTCACGTGCTTTACATCGGTGTGACGTACAGCGGCGGGTCTTCCTACAGACATGAAGTGCCTGCTGTGGCGTCGAGGTCGCTTGAAGACGACCGTTTCTTCGAAGTCGCAGTCACGGATGTTACCACCAGCACTCGCATGCATGTCAACTCCTTGCACCGATCCAGCTTCCCTATCACTTATGTATACGGCTTCGGCTCTGGCAAGTTCAGCTATTTTCTCACCCGACAGAGAGCTGATGTAAAACCAGAATCGCATTTCCTTAGCAAGTTAGTGCGTATTTGTCAGAACGACAGCGCCTATTATTCCTATACTGAAGTTCCTTTGAAATGTCGCGACTCGAGCGGCAAGGATTACAACCTTGTACAAGCAGCCTACGTGGGCAAAGCTGGTAACGAATTGTCCTCTCAGTTGGGCATTCAGATCAAAGATGACGTGCTCTTCGCTGTATTCTCTCCGTCTGATCCCAGCAAAGGCGCTGGATCTCCGTACCCCACTTCGGAAAGCGCCCTTTGCGTTTACAGCCTCAAGAACATTCAGACCAAATTCATCCACAATATTCAAGAGTGCTTCAGGGGCAACGGCTACCGGGGATTGGACTTCATCTCCACTTCCCACAAATGCATTGCAACCGTGAGTTGGACTACTCCGTTGACATTTAAACCTTACCGCATTTTCTTGTGAACCTTCTCTTTAGTTAGTTGGTTATATGCGTCTTGTATTGTCTTTTGAAGTATCGCTTGTGATTACGGATCTTATGTGTATGAGAAGTAAAGTTCTTTCAAGAATGATAATCAGACGGGAACACTGCAGCCAGCTGTAGATTTGTAAATGCGAGGCTTTATTTGAAGTTCGTGCTTCCGTGTACAATGACTTCAGACACAGCTAATGCGCCGACTATGTCAAAATAAAAATAATGGGGCTTTATGTAGATTACGTGGGTAAGCCCTTGCTGTATTTCAGCATGTCACTTGGTTTGTATTTCTGGTGTCACTGATGAGGTTGGTGGCACAGTACCGCTTCGTGATAGATATAACCCTCGTGCTGACTCTACTGGTGTTTGTAAGAAAATAATTTGGAATCAATCGAGTACTGCTATGAACTTGTACTGGAGAGCAGTTCTTGCTCATTGCCACTTCGTACGCTGCCTTCAGTACGTCACCCCTCTATGCATATGGTTTGGCTCTATGCATACCTCATCCGTGGATGTACATGTTCTGATTCCTCATCCTTTTACACTACACACATAGAGTCAACACCTTCATATCTCCGGTCCACTACGCTTTCACACAGCTGTGTACCAGTACACCTTCACACAGCTCAGCTGCGTACCAGTGCACCTTCACACAACTGCGTACCAGTGCACCTTCACACAGCTGCGTGCCAGTGCACCTTCACACAGCTGCGTACCAGTGCACCTGTTCATAGCTGTACCAGTGCACCTG
>VOMN01033074.1:0-11076 GCA_014899125.1 Orchestia grillus | reverse complement strand
TTTTTCGAACGTTACGAATACTTATTTGACCCACTGTATATATGCTTTTGAAAAACGTTTTTACATATTTTTATCAAAAAACGCCGTTTTTTTAAAACGCCACACGATGCAAATTTGTTTTATTTCTCCACGGGTCAAAACTATATCTTGTTCAATTTCTCATATCATTTGATCTTTATTAAACCACCAAAAGGAACAGGTCATCTTGCTGTACCCTGACCTCCACAACCACCATAAGCGCGCACACACACAAACACACCCACACATATACGGGCCCAAACTCAGGAACGACGTCGGTGTCATTAATGGTACCATTTAACCTTTGTATCGTAACCATGGAATGTCAGGCTTTAGAGCTGCAGCCAGGTGGTCGGTACCAATTATAAATGTACAGCAAATACCATTACTCTGTATCTAATATTGCACAGAAGTCGCTGTATGCTGTATTACACCAACCGTCTCTCGAGGAGAGCATTAAATGGCTGGGGTGTTGGTGTCACACGCGCTGGTCTAGAGGCCTGCAGCCTGCGTGGCGTGTGTTGGTGTGTGTTGCGAAGGCGCTAGTGTGCGTGTGATCCCATCAGTGTGAGTGTGTGGCGTGTGTGTGTCGTGTTGTTGCTAGTGTTTGTCGTGATGTCGCTAGTGTGTGGCGTGATTTCGCTAGTGTACGTCGTGATATCGCTAGTGTGTGTCATGATGTCGCTAGTGTACGTCGTGATATCGCTAGTGTGTGGCGTGATGTCTCTAGTGTACGTCGTGATATCGCTAGTGTGTGGCGTGATGTAGTTAGTGTGTGTCGTGATGTCGCTAGTGTGTGTCGTGATGTCGCTAGTGTGTGGCGTGATATCGCTAGTGTGTGGCGTGATGTCGCTAGTGTGTGTCGTGATGTCGCTAGTGTGTGTCGTGTTGTCGCTAGTGTGTGGCGTGATGTCGCTAGTGTGTGGAGTGTCTGTGTGATGCCACCAGTGTGTGGAGTGTCTGTGTGATTCCACCAGTGTGTGGAGTGTCTGTGTGATTCCACCAGTGCTACGTGAGAGATTTCCTCTCATTAGCCTTAAATTACCGCTGATGAGCCGTGATTTAATTACAGCCCATATGACTAGCGTTCGTCAGAGCGAATACCATGTGCAACCAGCCGGACGAGCGTCTTTGGGGAAACAACTTCGCGCAAATTTCAATTAGTGCGATAATGCAACTCTCAAAGTGGAATCTTCCTCGTGGAAAGTCGAGATGAATTAAGCGAAGTAGAATTTAATTTACTGTTCTTTCGATTATTCGAGTTGAAATTTTGCAGTGAGAGCGGGACTCGGTGACATAAATGATAACGTTTGATCGTATGGAATCGCCTTGGAATATCAACTGTTGGAGAAAATCGAATTAAATGGTGAAAAATGAATGCTTTTTCGAGGAATGAATGATAAAAATGAATGTAGTTTTGAGGAATGAATGTCAGAATGAATCTTAAGTGGTAAATAAAATGCGTACCGTGAATAACCACTCACTTTTTGAGACTTCTATGACTAGTTGCTGAGAATACGAAAATTCATGGTTATGAACAAAATCTAACCGAGAAACCTAACGCTGCACGAGGGCGCTGGCTGCTCGTGAAAACCTCAACCCACATGCACTTCTGTTCATCATTGTAACATGTGATTTTTTCTGAACTTCACAGTATGTGAACAGTGTATAAAGTTGACCTATTTTGAAATCCACAGTATGTCAACAGTGTGCTAAGTTGACCAGCATGCCTGGAACTCAAAAAAATCACCAGTTTACAAAATCTTTAGCTTTCGACTTTTCCGTGGGCAGGGCTCCTTTGAGTGCCCTGATGTCCCTCGCTGTCAGCTGTGAGGCAGAGGGAAACCCTCTTATTTTAAGGCAATGCGTGCAATGGAGCTCAAATTAACGGAGGAAAGGTTATTTTTTCCCGCTAGTGAAGTTCTCAGAATCCCAAAGCTTTGCCTTAATTCATCATTAAAACCCCAGACGATTGCCATCAAAACGTTTGTCCCAGGCTGCACGTGTTTGCCTCGAATGATAGATAATTCCTTCTAAAATTATAGACAGTTTCCTTGGATTACTGATACTCCAGTCAGATTATTGGTACTTCCATGAGGTCGTCGATATTTTCCTCAGATTTTATTCAAATTCCCCTCATATTTTTCATACTTCCTTCAGATTTAATTCATATTTCCTTGATATTTTTTGCTCTTCCCTCAGATTTTATTCATATACCCCTAAGAATATTTATTTCTACAGTAAATGAATAAGAAGTAAATTGACCCAAAGCCAGCCATGGCTGCCAAGACCAAACTAGCATCCCCTTCCCCCTAAGGCCAACAATGGCTGCCACAATTAAACCAGACTGCTCCAAAGCCAGTCATGGCTGCCACAATTGAACCAGACTGCTACAAAGCCAGTCATGGCTGCCACAATTAAACCAGACTGCTCCAAAGCCAGCCATGGCTGCCACAATTGAACCAGACTGCTCCAAAGCCAGCCATGGCTGCCACGATCAAGCCGGCGCCTTAAGCCTCTCTCTCACCACAAAGCTCATTGCTCTGATCGAAGCCCGTGAGAGGTAATGATGAAGGCAACACGGTACTGATGATGGTTTCGGTACTGTGATGATGGAAAAAGTGACGGCACTCTAGCGATGAGGGGCAATTTGTATTGTGCTCACCCGACTGAATGATTGGGGCACTGATGAACGCCTTCATGGCGTGGGGTTCTAGTCGAAATTGGACTCCTGAGAAGCCGGTCTTCTGAAAATAAATGCGATTCTGAAAACTGATGAGAGCGCTACCACGCTTGCCGTGTCTCTTTGTCTCGGGAAAGCAATGTACAAGTAGGAGCACTTGCAAATTAAGAAGGACTTGGAATTATAGAAGGACTTGTAAATAAAGAAGGACTTGGAATTATAGAAGGACTTGGGATCATAGAAGGACTTGGAATTATAGAAGGACTCGGAATTATAGAAGGACTTGGAATTATAGAAGGACTTGGAGTTAGAGAAGGACTTGGAGTTATAGAAGGACTTGCAATTATAGAAGGATTTAGAATTATAGAAGGACTTGGAATTATAGAAGGACTCGGAATTATAGAAGGACTCGGAATAATAAAAGAACTTGCAAACAAGAAAGAATTGCAGATAAAGAAAGGGAAAATTTGAGGGAATACAACGGTTCAGCAATAGTGCATTGTAAAGCGCAGGGAGCGATAATATCTACAGAAATATATAGGCTAATAATGGTTTTTATATAGAAACGACTCCAAAGAAGTACATTGGCGTTAATACGCAATTAAGTGAAAGTATATGAGTGAAGACAGTATCGAAAAATAAAATTTAGGTTTTCCATCGACGCTCTATGTGAAAAGATTTTATTTGGGAGCAATTACAGGGTGCGATCCGATGAAAATGTTTGAACATCTTCTTTTAAGAATATTTCTGGTGTGGATTTAAGATTATTCCCTCTATGACCAATGTACTGCATCAGGTCCTCAAATATGGACGGCAAACACACGTAGTTCAGTTTGATGAAATGATTATGATGAATGGAAAAACCAAACAGAACAGGAAATAATATAATAAAATGGAATAGAATGAAATCGGAAATGGTGTTGGGAACGAGCCGTCTGATTCATTCTAAAGCTTCTTCTACCCAAGTCATAGGCCGCCAGACAGCGAGGTTATCACGTCATGATAACAGCTCACTGTATCTACCTACACAATGTTATACTCACTGTATCTACCTATACAATGTTATACTCACTGTATCTACCTATACAATGTTCGTCGTACACATTTACGCTGAGGACGTTGAATTTATCCTAAAAACCGATGAGGTTCGATATGTAAAATGATCCAGTTTTGTGTCACAAATTAAGGGAGTTGGAGTCAGTAAATGCTGAAGTTGTTTTTCACGAACTGGGAAAACTCGAATCTATAAGTGACCGAGCTGCACTGCCTAAATTGGAGGATACTGATTCGATGAAGAATTGTGTTCATCAAAATGGAGAAACTTTCGCTGCGAACGTTTGCGGAAGAAGAGTACTTATGATCACAAGTTTTGGATGATTGGATTTACGTCTGAATGAGCGGACGCGTCAAGGAAGCTGCGAAAGATTGAACTGAAGTGCCAAACTTGGTGACGGTAAAAACATTTCGACGCAGCGAAGTCCAAGTTGCGGGTGAAGGAGTCGACTTGGTTCTTTTGTCCGAAATTTCAATTCATTTCCTGAAGAAAATGAATGGAAACCTCAAAGTGATCCTGTGTGTTAACCTCTTGAAATCAAGCCAAACCGGCGCGCGTTTTTCAAGTTCTTTCGAAAAAACGGACAAGAATTTCTTTAATAACTTTGCGAAAGTTCTGATGAGCGACCTGAGTAGAGCTGGTCGAGGGTCATGCCAGCGGGTCTCCCGCCCTGTAAAAAAGCACTCTTAACTAACGACAAATTTAGAAAATAACTCGAAAAAATACCTGAAAGTCACAAATTAGAGATAATTATAGAGGCTCCAGGGAATAAGTTAAAATGGGAAGTGTCTTTTTTGGGCGGTGAACGAAAGTGAAACTTTCGGAGAAACCCGCTAGAGTTGATGGCTCTTTTGGAAATAAATTCATTTTGTCTCGCCTTAACTATGTTGTACTTTGCATGCAGTTTGAAAGAATTATTTTTTAGTGTGATAAGTTAAACTGAAATCTTCCTTGAAGAACACTCGAAAGTATCGCTCTATCATAAACAATTAATTTTTTTGCAATAAATAGATAACATTTCAACGTCGTCGGAAGCTTGGAGAGGCCAACATGGTTAAATTTAATTTCACACTCTCACTCACTTCTAATCATCGTTCGCATTTCATTTAAAATTAAACTTCAAAACGTCGTTTCGCGTAAATTTTCATACATTGTATCATTTAATCCTTTTTTTCAGAGCGAAAGTTTCCGTTCAATGAAAAAGAACTAATATGAACCCTCATCATCACCTGCTCGTAAAATTACTGTCTATCAATCTACGTATAGAGACACTCGCTAACCATCTGTGGGCCCTGGCTGGTCTAGTAGGAACATTTCGGTGTCTCCTGTTGCTTTTTCCAACATTTCGTGTTATTTGTTTGATAATAACACGTTTCTTTGGTCACCTAGAAAACCAGCGGCAGCACCAATGAAAGTAAAGTAAAATATCGAGTCCAGGAACGCAGCTTCGCGAATTAGCGATGAGCATTTTTCACAGACTGACCTTCAAGATAATTGTGCCCTCAACGCAAAAATGGGGAGCAGCGCGAAGGGGGGGGGAAGGGAGATGGGGGCGAGGGAACTTTCTCCAACGCCCCCTCAATTTGGGGACTGTTCTCCAAGAGCAAGTGTTGGAGAACAGTCGAACAGTCTAAGTGTCGGAGATCAGTCAATATTCCACAACGACCCGCCAGTCGGGGCCTAAAGGAGAAGCGCATCCTACTGTCTCGTTTTTCCTCAATGATTTTACCGCAACATAAAAGGAATCGAAAATTTATTTCAGGAAACATAATTATGGGGTTGAAGTTTTAGTAGTAGCAGTAGCAGTAGTAGTAGTAGGAGAAGTAGTAGTAGACAGGACAGGAGCGCTTCAGTAACTCAGATTATCTCGCAACGAAAGAGGAAGGGACAGTTAGTATGGACTTCGGGAAACACGGAATCTACTCACAAGGTGTATTCTCACACAAGATCCTCTGCTCATAAGAATAGCGAGCTAAGAAGGAAGAGGAAAAGGAAAGGGTAAATAATAATCAGCGAAAAAGGCATGAAAATGAAAAAAAGCAAAGTAGGCACGAAAAGTATAAGTCTCGAAGGCTTATCTATATCCGGGGTAATCTAACAGTGCCCCCTGGGGACGCCGCTACCCACAGCCTAGGCTAGACAAACCTAACTAACCTAACCCTGTTGCTTATTATCTGCCTTCTGAGGGAGCATAAGATAGGATAAGATTTTGAATCATCGAAAATTCACATTGAAACAAAGCATTTCTTCAAGGTTTTCATATTTTTACGTTGAGTTGAAGATATTCAAGACACAAGTAATAATTAAATCAATATAAACGCTGATGCTGTTTATATTGATTTTTTTTGTATTTGTAAGACAATTTTTTAAGACTATTATATTAAGACTATATTAAGACTATTTTTTTGGTCTTTGTAGATACACTAAGACCCAAAAAATAGTCTTCTTATCGAAACTCACTCAGGAGAACAATATTTTTTTTGTCTCTGCAATTTTCCTCCGTATTGCTGAAGGAACAAATCAACTTCAACAGACGCACAACTATTTCCATTTCCAGATACAGAGTTTGCAGAAACTCGCACAAAAAAAACTTTTCTAAGAAACTCATCACAATTTTCCGCGATGTGCTCGTTTGAAGGTTTCGTCCTGCAGAGACGCTTGGCGAGACATCCCGATACGTTTGGCGAGACATCCCGAGACGCTTGGCGAGACATCCCGAGACGTTTGGCGAGACATCCTGAGACGCTTGGCGAGACATCCCGAGATGCTTGGCGAGACATCCCGAGACGCTTGGCGAGACATTCCAAGTCTTGAAGCTAAACACATACACAACACAAAAAAAATACATAAAATACTTGTTTTTGTTTTTCATCAAGAACAGATTTGGCAGAAGAGTTACGACGTATCTTTCACGCGTGGAAAATAAACAGAACCTTGTCTACCTTGTCTTTTTGGGTGCCTGGTCTGTCTTGTCTTTTTGGGTGCCTGGTCTATCTTCGTCTTTCTGGGTGCCTGGTCTATCTTCGTCTTTCTGGGTACCTGGTCATCTTCGTCTTTCTGGACGATTGGTCGATTTTCCTACCTGCACGAGAGAGCCTTGTCTTCTGGTAGGCAAATTACGCATGCCGTATTGTTTGCATGTTTTATCACTCTTTCCTCCCTTACATGCTCCAGTCTACCGTTCTGTTCTATGCTCCAGTCTTTACGCACGATGTGCTGTGCAAGCCACCGCTCTACGCACGATGTGCTGTGCAGTCTACCACTCTACGCACGTTGTGCTGTGCAGTCTACCGCTCTACGCACGATGTGCTGTGCAATCTACCTCTCTACGCACGATGTGCTGTGCACTCTACCGCACAGCACAGTCTACTATATACGCTTTCTTTGAAACTTTTCTGCTTTAATCCCTGGCAGAATTTCATGAAGAAAAACGAATTTTATGCCTGCAACGAGGCTTTAAATATCGCGCGGCTGGCCCTGCACCCAGCATGTCATCAAAAACTCCGCCGCCGCTACCCCTTTTTCGCCGACTTCCTGAAAATAATCAGATCAGAGACCTGGAGCGAGACTTCAGGTAAATATCCTTTCATCACTGTATCCTGTATACCCAAAAGATCAGTCACCATAAAAGCTTGGCCGATGCTAACAGGTTTTTCCAATCCGTCCTGAGCGGAGCCGAGTTTCACGGCTTATTCTGAGCGACAAACACAGCAACGTTGACTGGTCCTTCGCACTTCCACCTGTGCGTCCTGGACAACGGCCCTGTGTGTGGCCAAATGCAAGCCGAGTCCATCCATCATGTTCGATTTCCAAAGCGGCAGGCTCGCTACAATCCATGTTGCTGGGCCGTTCAGGACTTGCCTTGGGTCCAGGAGGCCCCTTTAATTTTAAGCCTTCTGTAGAGGCCTGGTTGACACGACGCTCGGCTGAGACCGTGGCTGTTGTGTTGGTATTAGTGCGACACGCTAGGAGCATCGTGTTTTATGTCACCGGGCTGGGAATTTTTACGTGGTGCGATTGGTATTTCAATTCAACTGATTTGACAAACCAATACCTGAGTTTTGTATTTTTTTAAACATGAGAATGGGTGTAAACATTAGGTTCTGTTTTATGCTATTGAAACGCTACTTACAGAAAATAAATCTCGCGTCTTTTTAGTGTAAAAACCGTCATTTCAGTCACACAGAATTAATTCTTATTGCTCACTATTCAAATACGACAAAAAAAAATGAATTTGTCGCAAGTTTCCTTCACTTAAAAGTGGCGAATCGTGACGGAACGGTAGGTAGGTAAGGTTACGTTAGATTCAAGCGTATTAATGTATAGATGGTATGAATTGTATCGCTTCAATGGTTTAACACTTAGACTACGATTCTCCGCACAAATAAAATTACATGCTGACAAATATCTCTACTGTGAATTTAAAAATGAAGCATTTTGGTTTCACAAATTTGGTTACTCTATTAATTTTCTTTCTAATCATAACTAGCTTATTCGATTGATGAACACGAATTTGACGAAAACTCAAAAATGTGTATTATACATGATAGTGCTTTGGTTACTTTAGGTTAGGTTAGACGATCGCGTGTACCATATATGGCACACTCCGGAGGCAACGTGTTAAAGTATGTCACGCCGAAAGAGAAGGGACCGTTTAATACGTGCTATAGAGAACCGGGAATCTATCCTCAAGACGTATTCTACTACAGGATCCCCTGTGGATAGAAAACACAGGTTACGAATGAAAAAGGGAAGGAAAAGAAGACAAAGCAAAGTTAGTGTGAAAATTGAAGGAAGTAAAACGGGCACGAAACATAGAACTCCTGAAGACCTGTCTCTAGCCGAGGTAACGTAACAGTGCCCCCTCCCTGGGGTCTCCAGTCCCCATCTCCGCAGCCAGCGGGTGGCACTCAAAGGTCATGGAGCGGCCATTCGCCTTAGCCTGACGAAAACTTCGCGCTGGTGACTGGTATTAGATTTTAGGCCTAATGGTACCTAGTTCCTGCTGGTGGCTGGTATTAGATTTAGGCCTAGTTGCACCTAGCTTGCGCTGGTGACTGGTATTAGATTTAGGCCTAGTCGCCCCTCCCTAGCATCCATGTTCGTGTGCTACATACGCACATGCACCGCAGAATCTCACGCAGATCTGCGTGCACGCGTGCGCAAGTTCAGTATACATTAAAATTCGCAGACGTACATATCTGCTGCAGAATTTTGACATATTTGCGTTAATGGGTACATTTATAGAACAGTTTGTGTTTTTTAGGTATAGATGAGATTTATGAGCCCAAACTACGCATATTAAAGTATAGAATTTCTTTGTCAATTTTATTCTTCTTCGCCAAAAATGTTCAGTGCTTTAAAGAGTCACCATTTTTCAACACTGAAAAAGGAGAGTTATATTTTTCCATTTGAATATTTTCTCTTCCACGTATCAATTATTAGTGAAGTGTATGCTTGCCATTGATATCGTAATTCGTAAAGATATGAGTGATCACATCGTGGCCGCACGGAACACACTGATAACCTTGCAGGGTAGACGTTTATTAGTTTTGTCTAACGCATTAATTAAGGAGAGTTAAGTACAGCAGGTGCCTGCACAAAGTGTGCCTGCGCAGTCTGGACCTTCCGCCCCCTTTCCTCTTCTCCCATCAATGACTTGATGAAATCGATGAGGATGCATGCGTGTCCAAAATTATGCTTACTTTTAATTCACTAGTAGACACGCCTCGCCAAAAGTGGAGGGACAAATGATATTAATTTCCTAAAATGCCCTCTTATTTACGGTAAATGTGACATGAAATAATGTTATTTTCAGTATCACTGATACGGAGTGCCTTATCTGACAGTCTCGCTAATTAGTTAAGGAATACGGACCGGGGAATTGTCTCCTGTTTTAAATCCTTAAGAACGTGACAGAGAGACAGACGGACGGACCGAGCTGTCAAGAAACACTGCTATTATTGTATACTGGGACAATACCCGGAAATTATACTTATAATACAATATAATATTTATAATTTCCGCCGCCATATCGACGGCTTAGTTAATGAAATAAAAGCTGAAAGTGCATGCACGTTGGGCCATAATTATACATAATTATGGATGCTCTGACGAGAAAGTTTGAGTTGGTGGCGGGGGGGAGTGACTTCGAATTTTTACATCGTAAGCGTCGCTGAACTTTGTCGACACTGTAGGCCTAGCTAAACTGCAAAAAACATTGTAGGCCTAGAAAAATTTCTGAAAGCCCTTTAGGCCTAGCTAAATTTGGGACAAAACCGTAGTTCTAGCTACACTCCAGAACTTTGCACAACATTTCTGGCTTAGCAAAACTTCTGAAATTCATACAGCACTGTAGGCCTGAAAAAACTTGTGACAACATTGTAGGCACAGCTACAAGTTTTCTATAGCTTGTGGAGTGGAGGAAAACTGCTATTCCTACGCTCATCAGGTACGGCGACCTCCAAAAACACCCTTTACGGGGTAACTTTCACGAAGCACCCTTCAAAGAGCTCTTTTCACAGAGCACCTTTCAAAAAACACTCTATAAAACCTACCCTTCAAATGGAGTAGCCATCGAAAGGACACTTTAAAAAGAGCAGCCTTCAATGAGCACCTTTCGAAAAAACACCCATCAGAGAGCACCCTTCGAAACCAGGTCCCTTTGAAAACGCATTCTCTTAAAAAAACTTCAGACATGGCCCCAGTCAATGAGCCCTCTTCAACATTTCGCAACACCGTTAGGCAGCAAGTGCCTCAGCTTTGAACGCCTTCGCGGCCTGGTGCCGCCCTGGGCAGTCGGTTGAGCCTCGACCGCCCTGTACAAATACGCTGAGGTTCATGCCACGGAAATGCGGAGGCGGACCTGTTATGGTGGCGAACGAAGGCAATCAGCAGCACGGAGGAGATGGGCCTCGCCGCCGTATGTGTTGTGGCCTCCGATTGATTTTGTGACTTGTTGTGGTTTGTACTTTAGTGGTATTATAATGTATCTTAGTTGCGTTACGATGCATCTTAACTGGGTCATAGTGCTGTCTAACTTACGACACACTGTACCTCTGTTACGTTACAGTGTATCTTAACTACATCACAGTGCTTTTCAGCTTACGACACACTGTATCTCAGCTACGCCTCTGGGTATCCATGTCACAACACAGTCTACCCTACTTATGTTACATTGAATTTCAGTTACGTAACTACCTGTAAGTTAACTACCTTTCGCTTATGCGCGAGCTACTTTCGCTTTACTATCGCTTATGCGCGAGCTTCTTTTGCTTTACATTCGCTTGTGTGCGAGCTTCTTTCGCTTTACTTTCGCTTG
>VOMN01033069.1:0-34509 GCA_014899125.1 Orchestia grillus | reverse complement strand
ACACACGCCTGTCCTGCCTGCCCCACACACGCCTGTCCCCGGAGGCTGCGTACTCTGTGGCCCCTTCAACGCCGCTGAATTAAGTAATAGCTCCTGCTGCTGACGGGACTAATTTCCCCCAATGAAATAATTGCATGAGTTGCTCCACCTTGTGAGCTTGAGAGGGCGCGCCTGTCCCCTGGCGGGAATGGGCTTGGCAGCTTGTCGGGTCAAGCACCCATCTGGCTCTCATACTGCCGAGGTGAGCACGTTGGTTGATGGTAAAGTACCGGTTTAGGCTGCGTCGGTGAGTTCTTGAGGTTTAGGGTCACTCTATTTCAAGTAGGACAGTGCAGTTGGCAGATGTGTTGTGAACTTCACACACTGTGTATTCGCTGATGAAACTTGATGTGCACAACCGTACGGGATGCACGGTTGGCGGTTGACATAGTCACTTGACGAAATGCAACCATGACGATTTTGCTGATATGTATTCGTGTAGCGACGGCAGTCCTGCACGGCGCCGTCAGCGGGCGAGATTTTACATTTCCGCATATCTGACGAGCCCTGGTGAGTTAACAAATGCAGTCTTCCAGCGGGTGCGGCGGAGATTAAATGACACAAAAATGAGACGGATTGTGCAACTGAAAAACAAGTGCTATCTTATGTCACCCCTCGTTAAATTTAGAATCTTAGTGGCTAGAATTGGGAGACATAGCTAGAAAAAAAAGTTTTTCGACAATTTCCAGCACAAATTTGTTGCCATCAAATGTTTCTGCAATAGTTCAATCAATTAAGATCCTCAGCAGCACTGTGCAGCACTGAAAATAATTACGTGCGTCATCACTGAACTGTAAACAAAGGAAATTTATCATTCGCTAAGTATTACATAATTATTCAACAAATGCCTGTCCTGTGACGGCATGTGACGGTTGAAATCTTCAAGATTTTAACGACACGCTAATATATTTTACGCTAATCTTGGGATTAACTACACGGGATGTTACGCGACAGAAGCGGCTTCACAGCCCTCTCGATTCGAAGATCTGGCTATGTCGCATTGATACAAAAGCGTAGCCCTTCTTAACATGTGCAAACTTGATGTTAATAGAGAATTTCGCCTCAAAGTCATTCAAGGCACGCTTACCGCAGGGTTGCAATGTTTTCTGCCGACAGGTTACGCAAAGAAATTTTAATGCATTTTATGTTCCCGTCGGGGAGCATGGGATAGACAATTGGGTTAGATTTAAATATCCTATGCTATGGGACTGATTATCCCAGCGAAGCGCTGTTAGGTTACTTCAGCTATAGACAGGCCTTCGGGACTTCTATCTTTCGTGCCCGCTCTACTTCTTTCAATTTGTATACCATCTGTGCTATCTGTTTTTGTCTTTTCTTCCGCTTGATTCTTAGCTCGCTGTTTCAATGCTGAGGGGATCCTGTGTGTAAGCACACCTTGAGCATAGATTCCCCGTTCTCTAGAGTTCATGCTAAATGGTCCCTTCTCTTCGCTCTCCTGCGATCGTCTTTGATGTGGCTTGGGAGCTTAAACCTACTACTAATAATCACATGACAATACCTCTCATGTTATATTACGGATGAACCTCAGCTGATTTTTAAAGTCCTTGGGTTATGCATTCAACATTCTGCTTATAAGATCTGTACATCGCATCCATTACGCACGAATTGCATTAAATTTAAGAGTCGGAATTGAGAAACTTCTGAGTGAGTCGTATCTATAGACTGTCGCTAATATTGAAATTGTAAATTAAGTAGGTTTCGATTGCGTCGCTCTACGGATACGACGAGGAAGTCCTGTACTAACCAGGTGCCTTTCCGTCGGCCTGTAATTCTTTTGATCTCGAGTTATCTTCGTTATTTGGCCTTTTCTTTTGTGGCTACTGTAGGCATTCACTTGGGTATTGTCTGCGTTTGGATCTGTAACCTCCCCTTGAACTTCTATGGCTATCGTCGATTTTCAAGTTGAACAGCCGCATGCAGGAGTTGTGTTGTTGGAAAAAACCCAGCGAACACCCAACATAATAAATCCGGACAAAAATCAAAACTTTTTACGCACAATTTAACGTATAAAGTTGTCTCTACATACCATGCAATTCGCTGTTTTCTCCCTCGTTGTTCCGAAAAATGTTTGTTTAGAGAGGGCACTTCACAGGCTTAATTTCTCAGATTTACTGCTGGGTAAATACACCTCTCCTGCTTTACCGCAAGTCATTTACATACTGCCAAATTTGTTTACCTAAAATAATTATCGAGAAAGTGAGCACGGACCTGTCAAATTAAGAGCGCACTAGTTTTCCGCATTAGAGCTTAGTCCTAGGGTACCGCTCCCTCCAGCTCAGGCTGCTCACAAATTCTTTAGTATTCTGATCAACTCGCAGCTCCAACACCTGCATAACTATACGCGAGAGCGGATATGTTCTTGGTCCGAAGGAGGTTGTCAGGTCGCATTACGTGTTGGCTAGAACTTGTGTATTGGCGAGTAAAGAAGCGTTCCCTGAAGATCATTGACTCCAGAATAGCCTTAAAAGCATCGGTTGATATAAGTAGGAAATAAGGAGGAAGACATTTACATCATTATTAGTACTGTGACGTTGTTAGTTCCCATCGCAATAAATTTTCAAGATTAATGTATATGCTATTACAGAAAGCTGCATGAAAGAAGACGAAAAACTCGTAAGATTACATTACAAATAATGTTTCCCTCTCTTACAATGTTTTCCAAAAACGATATGCTATAAATTTCACCATGAAAATATCCTAAATAACATCGTATGTTGAAGTTTATCTAAAACGTGGCGCTTCTTAAAGATGCTAAGGATTGCTACGAGCCTCAGGTTGAAAGGGAATAAACTGACAGCGTCTGTCATCTTCCTGGAGGACGGCGTGCTCCTCGCTAGCGTCGCTCGCCAGCACGAGTATCCACTACGTCTGCCTAACGAGACCGCGGTTGCATGCAGCGAAGTTGCGCGGTCAATCACTTCGCGCTGATCACCTCTCTGCGCTCATCGTGAGTGTGCGTCACCCAACCGCCATACTCCACGGTATGTCTTACGGATTACTTTAATCGTCAAGCTTCAGGTTTTCATTTCTTTCTCAAGCTCTCCGCGACTAGAAGCTTTCTGTTTCATACAAGGTAAACCGTGGAAGGTCATTCGCTTCTGACCACTGTGTTTTTTTTTATTAGTTCTTCCCATGGTAGAAAATAAATTTCCAGTTCTGCTGAATAACTAATTTTATGATCTTTCGTTGCTGAAGATTATTCATTCACGCCCTCCAGTTCCTCGCGTGGTACCAAATGTTACGATGTACATATATCTGTCAACCAATGGAAAGCTTTGTAGCACATTCTCATAAGCGATAAATAGTTGGGTATTCATACGTTAAAACCTACATAAATCACGGTTCCCTCTCGGGTATGAAAACCAAGAAACATTCATTCTTCACGTATTCATACGTAATGATTATGCAGTTTTGAAGCCTCAAGCGAACGAGCCAGCAACAGTTGATGGCGCCACCTAAACTCGCAAGTCATAAAAAGAACGTGCTTTTATTAATACGATTCTAGAGTCTATTCAGGCCTTAGAAGTCGCTGTAGAGTTAATGGAATAGCCTTTCGAATTAACCGTTATCGTGATCTTTGAAGGAATCTCTTCGTCCAGTTTCGTCATTTAAGATGGACTCGCTAAATTCTAAAGCACCAGACTCTGAGTACTGAGTCGCGACGAGAGTCCAAATTCTCCTCCATTGCACAATGAAATCTTATCAGAAGTTTCACAGGAACCCGCAAAACTTTAACCGTCTTCAGAATGGCATGAAAGAGTTTTAAAAGTGTTCAATGGCATAATTTGCCTACCCTGTTTCCGCAAAGCCCTTTGAAAAGCAAAACGCAGACTTAGACAAATTTTTAGATTGCCGACGTTAGTTTTCTCAATCGATTTGACATACCTGAGTCTTTTCACCGCCCTAAGTTCGATAACAATGTTACACTCCCTCTGCATATTGAATCCCTGGTAGACAATTTCTTTTTGGAAGTTTTGTTTCTTGATATTTTCGCAAGCTCATAGATTACTCTGCATATTTTTTCACAAATTTTACAGTGCGGGAAATTATATTTTTAGTTTTTCTCGTGATTCTTGATCGGATCTTGTAAAATAAAGTTGTTCCCAGGCTTCGACAACGCTCCTTCAAAATAAGTATCAATTTAACTGAAATTTTAACTATCAAAACATCAGTAAATTCATCTCCTGACCCCCTGAGTCTTCGATCGATTGTGGGTCCTCACGACCTACTCAGGCTCTCCGTTTATGGAGATGAAGCACGCTTTATCTTTCTATTTCAACTCGCCATGCGTTTCCTTGACTACAACGCGACAAACTCTACAGAATATTCGATTTCACAAGTCAGGTCTGCTCTCCATTGAGCTAAGTCGGTGTGCATACTATCATCATCTACAGATAGATTGCACAGTTCAGTGCTGTAGAGTTTTTCTATCGTTCTTTGACACAAGCCACCGCCCCACGCTCTAAGCACCAAGTTAATTAAATGGTGCCGCTAATGTGCGGTGCGAGACCTTCGACTTCCCGGGCTAATGCATTCATTAAAATAAATGATGTAAAAATTGCCCGAGCAATTTACGATCTAAACAGGGCATTGGGTGCGAGGGAAGCGATGAGGCAATTTGCAGCGCACCAGACCAGAAAATGAAGCTCTTATTGATGGGGTCGAGTTGCTTCTAACTTGTAAGAAAGCTGTTTTGTTTTTGACTAATTCTGACGATTGTTCTCAACCAAATGTGCAAAGTACTTTTATCAACACCAAGACTTCAGAAAAAATGTAATGGAAAATTGATTTCAAAAGGACTTTTTAAAGTGTGAAACCATCGTCTAATAGTACCCCTCATGAATAGTTTTTAAGCAGTAGCAAAGTTGGAGCTTCGTCCCTTCAAAGACGATGTCTTCTTCGTCTACCGAAACGCGAGTTGCTTTAGATTTTCATCGTGAAAACCCCTGATCGCATTAGCTGAAGATGTCCCTACTCTACGAGGGAATACTTCACAAATTTGAAAATTATGCGACAATTTGTCCAACCAAAAAAATCGAAGGAAAATCAAAGAGAGCCGTGTTTTCTTGGAGCAAGTTATTCGCAATTTACGTGTCTAAGTTCATATGTGGAAAAATATCAAAATCTGAAAACCATCACGAAATTTTTTTGAAACTTGATTCCAAGAAAATTAAAGTTTTCAATCGATAGGTAAATTGCCATGAGTATTGCATGAGTCAAATTTTGCCAAAAATAACATGATTTACGGAAAAATTTTGGAGCTTGGTTGTGCGTTGTCAAAAATTCAGCAAACGATTCTGTCGATAATAGTGAACAAGAACAGTAAAGGTAAATATCGTACATACGCCGCCAAGCATACCGTTTCCTGTCATGTTGTAGGCCGGAATGCTAATTTTCTCGTGCGTAAAATGCTCGTAGATTTCAGAATTTTGCTTGAAGTGCTAAAATCTTTTCCGTTTTTATTTAGTTGAATAATTTAATCTGTTATACGTCCCAGTAGACCAGTCTTGTGAAACTCTCTCTTCAAAATGAATGATTTAAAGTTATCTGAAAATTAGCCGAATGAATGGACAAGTTATTAAAAAACGCTTCAACGCCAATCGAGGCTTGACGTTCTCTGAATGAGTACAACAAGCCATTTATTTGTACGTATACATGCATGTGGTCCAACATGTTATTTCTTTTACTTTGTTTGAATAAATTTTGTTTTTCGGACATTGCAGCTGTTTTACAAATAATCAAAGGCGAACTTTTTAATGGGGTAAAATCCTGATTTACGGTTTCCCTCATGCCCGTGTGTTGTAACAGTCACGCATACGCTTGTAAATACGAATATATAACGTTTGAAAATACTAGTTTCACGTTTCTAATTTGCTTTAATATCGCAGCAACCATAAGGATACAACATCCGGGTCACATTTAGCTGACAGTGTTATGAATTTTTCCTTCCATATTAAGTGCAACTGGTGCGAATATTGTCACAATAAGAAACAGGACAAAATCGTCTGCGTAGAGTACCATAGGTCGATGAGCCCTAATAGTTTCTCTTACCTATGACAACAAGATGTAGTTTTTCTACGCCTGTTTTCAATTACGTACGACGGAATGATCGGACTTTTCGTGTTATGTCATCGGAATACAAAAGTGTATGCAGCCGTACACTTTTCCGTGTTCTTTATTTTTGGAAGTATGGGAACTGTCGTGATAAAGGATTTTTCCATAATTTAAAAATTAGGTCATAATAATTGAATTCTAGCAGAGTTTTAAATTTCTATACCAATGATGAGAAACTCTGTATATTTCATTCATTTTTTCCTTTATGTGCGCAAAGAAAGATGCGTATGGAATATTTGCCTCCCAACCAGTGTGCTAATGATCACCGTAAGATGAGTTACTAATTTGATAAATCATGATCATAACTTTGCTCTTGCGTGTCAAAAATAATTGTAAATATTTTAATTAGCACTTATATTCTGGACGGATAATGAATTGGATGAAGCCTCATAGTTTATCGAGCATGGCTATTTATGAACGCTTATTTCCACCAAACATAGAGGGATGCGGCTGTATCACCATCATGCATGACTCACTGAAATTGAGCGTTTATTTTCGATATCAATAATTGCAAAGGTAAATATATCTTTTCCGGCGCATGTTGACTAACACACGCTTGAAGCTACTGACATTGTTTGCAGTTTTTAGTTGATAAAAGTAATTTGAAGTGAGCTGCCGCTTAATTTTGTTAAAGGGACCTTGGTTGTGTTAAAAATGTATTAAATCTCTATTTAATAATCCGTGTAGAGCCTGAGGCAACATCTACAGCTAAATTTAGAACGACACTCAGGCTGATTACCTATAACATTATTCTAGACTATGGTAATCGTGGGGAAGGATAGGAACGGTAATGAAATTTTTGCGAGCTTAGAATGGGTTTCAAAAAATGTCACCTTCCTGTCTTAAATAAACGTAAAACAATGCAGCCACGACTCAGAAAAATTTTTCCTCTCGCATGAATATTTTTTTGTGCACCTAACACCGCCTTTTGTAGTTTACATTTGATCATGCTCTGCAAATTCAATGATTGGAAAAACTCTGTTCTGGAATTTAATGCTAATGAAAAGAACTTCCTGGAATTCATGGATAGTGTTTGAAAACATTTATTTTGTTATACATGAAAAAATTCTGCGACTTTTTCTGCTTGAAATACGTAATGATGACGAAGTTCCTTGTTTTCTGTGCAGTGAAACTGCCAATTATTTTGCAATACAAGCGAATCGATCAGTTTTCCTAGCCCGGTCTCAATTTCAATTAAGTATTGAAGTACGGTCGTACTACGAACCGAGCTCTAAGCCAGCAATGCAGGACAATGACTAGTCATCAACGAAACAGACCGACTCGTTGATTAACGGCCAAAGAAACAGATGTAGGTTCGGTAAATGAGCGGAAGCGTTAGCTACGCCTGGAAATGTTGGCCTTCATCCTGTCTGGGTGGTGCAGGCGTGTGACGTGATATAGTATGAGGAATACAGAGAATACATCACACACAACTCAAAAGTACATCCAGGTCTCCTCACACAGCAACGATAGACCGAGACGCGTGAGAACTAAGATTTCTATCAGCTAAGGTTACGAGATAAATGTCGTAAATTACGTATTACTACCCACATAATTCTACGATGGTTACTACTTATCCACTACAGTATTTTGATCAACTCATCGGCATGAGTGCAATCATTCCAAATTATAGCATAAAAGTATTTCGTTGGAGTTTTAAAATTATAGTTGTTGAAATTTGTATTATTGTTATGCTTCAAACGTTCAGGAAATTAGAGTTCGGATGCAAGTACTTGAAAAAGAACTTTAGAATTATTTCAATTTTTTTCTTAAACAGTTCAAATCTATCGATTATCCTTGTTTCACAAAACTCTTTCAGGCAATAAAAAATATAATTTGCTCGATTTCAGTTAAGATTTTGTACTGTCGCAGCTGGCCAAAAGTCAAGTGCTTTCATCGCGGCACGGGTGACTTAATGTCAAACACTGAACTACATTGTAAATTGAAATAATATAGGTAACGAACCTCCCGGGTCGTACAAAGCCACGTTAACATCTAGTTGTACTAAAAAGAAACTTGTCCACGTCTTCTTCCAAACCCAATTGAAGTAATCATGGCTCAAAATGAACGAACAACATGATCACACGATGATTTGGAATCAGACTGGGGAGTTTATATTGCACTCTCGCGCTGGGAATAGATAGGGTTGCGAGTAGACCCTCTTCGCCGCAGTCTGAGCGCCTGAGTATCTTCAACACTCACATGGGCGCTAGACTCTCATCCTGTGCAGGTGGGGCAGCTTTGATGTCACCCGTGTTTTAACCGCAAAATGAAACAAATCCTTAGATGTTGTATTGAGGCATTTTGTATCTGTGCTAAGCATTGTTGGAAGTTGGCCGTATCAAAAGTTCCGAATGTTTTTTGTCAGAGTTAATTATGGTAGAAGAATGAAAAATGTAGCAAGAAGTATTTTTCACATCTGTTTTTTCCATTACTTATTGTTCCATCCACATTAGGTATCATTTTCAGCGGTTTTCATATATTTGATAGAAAAATAAATCTAATTTAAAAACACAAATTTGTACATTAATAATAGTTAGCTAAGTTTTAATTTTATATGAGTATTTGAGGATTGACTTCATAAGTACTGTATTGGTACGAAATAATTGAAAAACCGTTGAGTATAAAGTGCCACATCGATGAAGGATACCATTGTTAATAATAGTAAATTAAATGCAAACTTTCCTTGTTTCTTAGAATTAATTGAAGGTATCAGTGTAAGAACTGTAGATTAAGTACCAACATTAATGTTAATATATTGGGGTATAAAATTGCTCTTATTGTATAGTACACATTTCATACGAGATATTCAAATGGAGTATCAAGTATATCGCTAACATTCAAATTCACTAGCATTTATATGAATAATGCGAAACTCAAGCGCCCAGTAGGCAACGATGTACAATATGCTCAGGTTTGTCGCTGGAATTATGACGTTTTATCACCATTTTCTATCCTTTTGCGACCGGTTTTCCTTGCTCTATGCCCCGTGCTTCTTCATTCGGGGCAGTCAGGCGTAAATTATGCTCATCCTTCACGTACTGATAAAAATGTTAGCATTTTCGATTTTGCATGTTACCATAATGTGTTTGATGTAAGCAATCCAATATTGGACATAATTTGGTATTTAACTGTTTAAAATGGAATTACTTTTAAGAACTGTTCGACTGTTTCTGCGAATTTTAATACCCTTGAAGTCGGTGCGCCCGTATGCCAAGCCACTTAGTCATACTGATTGGAATCAACTAACGATTTGGTGCTCTTGTTCGAGCAAGAGCCCGTCAAAGAAGCGTTTCTGTGAATGACCATCGATCGCCGCGAGTTTGAGTTGTTGAACCTGAACTTCTGAACTCCTCTCTCTGAACATTGGAAATTGCAATTAAGGTAAACTTTCCCGTCCGTCGCGCTGGAGTATGGCTCGAGGTCGCCAGGTTGGCCGGGCTCGTCTCCTTTGACGTAGCACACACAAACTTCAGCTTTGTTTCGACACTGGAACTGCGTGTTGTGACATCCGCTCCTTCTGTAAGTTCTGGGTCAGGAAATAGAATTTCGTCCACTGGCGCCTCTGGCGTCTCGAGGACTCAAGTCAGCGACTGGCTTGGACTTCATGAGGAGAACTTCATTCGAGTTGGTTCTGGGCAACATCGTGGCTATCGTCGAGATCGTAGAATTGGACGGTTGACGAATTAGAGGCGTGACCATGAGGGTCAACGAGGCTCTGGGGTTCGTGCAATTGCCCCGAGACCCTTCCATCCTTTGAGAAGTTAGTCTGTCAGATAACTTGTCGCTGTGATCGCAGCAACAGAAAAGATATTCATTATAATACAACCGAAAAGTACCGCTGACAAAATACAGAGCCAGAGGATTGATGCACGAGTTCAGGAAAGAAAGGCAAAACCCTATGATTCGAAACACGTGCCAGAAAGTATTGTAATCGTCCATAGAATTTGGGTGAAAGTAGAACCACAACAAGAAAATGTGGATTGGAAGGAAACAAACCGCAAATATCACTACAAAACATAAGACAACTTTTGCAACTTTCCTTCTTGTTTGCATTTGCTTTTGCACTCCTTTGCCAGGTATACTGTGCGCCGAGAGGATCAGGTGCCGAGACATGAGCAGGTAGAAAGTAGCTATGGCGAACAGAGGAGTGGCGTAGTAAATGAGGAACTTGGCCATCACGTTCACTTTGGGGAATAAACTCCCACGCGCTGATGGGTAAGGCGTGCATACCATGAACGCGTCGAACAGAACGCTGTCATTTGAAAACGTGTCATTCACGAAGGTCTCATTGAGAGCCGTGCTGTTGAGAAATGTGTCGTTCAGGATCAGATGATGCTTTGAGAACACGTCCACGTCCGAGAAAACGGCCACCGGGACTGCCAGAACCATGGCCAACAGCCAGATGCTGAAGGCTATCCAAACTGTCACTCTGCTGCCAGACTGAAAGGAAAGAAAATCAGTCACATTATTCGCTATGGTGAAAACATCTTTTGAAGGATATGCAAGTTATTCTTTTATGAATTAATCATTACCGAAGTTTTTTTAACTTTTAGTGCAAAGGTGAAAAAAATCCCTTCCACACAATTGTCTATAACGTTACATGGGCCTCTTGAGCACTTTGAGCCTTACGGTTTTCAACAAATGCTAAGAATTAGTGCTATACGTTTGCAATACTAAACCTGTTTTGCTTCAGAGAAAATTTGGCCAAGTAGATGAAAATGATTCAACCGTCCATATTAACCAATGTTAGATACCAAATTAATCTCCTAAAATTCCCAACAAAGTTTAGTTTTCATAACATTCTAAAATGGACATTTACATTTTAGTTTTAATAAAATATACCCCATATTTTTTTCATTTACATCCTGATTAATGTACTTTAGCTGCCTGAAAGAAGTTCGAATCAAGTTTACTGAATGCTCAATTTTTCTCAACAATTCAAATGACTTATTTTCCGTTCGTCGTGATCCAGCGTCTGGCTTCAGCGTCTGGCTTCGAATATGTTTCTATAAAGAGAGCAGGGAGCTCAACGTTTGTTAAAAATTCAAACTAAATGTGGTTAATATGAATATAGTAGGAATAGTAATGCCTTGAACCTTAATTGATTTCCACTCTGCTCCAAATACGCTAGATCCTTTTGTAGAAGAAAGGAATAGTTTCGAGCTAGTGACGTATGAAGAATAAAATACGTAAACCTTAGTCAATAACCACTTCGTACCTACTAGTGTTCTTTTATTGTAGAAGAAAAGAATATTCCACAGAAAATAATAAATGACGCTTTGCGCAGATTTGAAAGTAATGCCTACATTTTTAGCTCGTACTGACGCCGGCCAATACCGGAAGCGGACAGCCACAAGTATTGCTGGATGCTGACCGGAACCTGATGGCCGTGCACATCCCTGGGGTTGATGTGCGGATGTGACCAGCCCTGGAACTTGGGAGGCCTCGATGTACCGTGAACTTCGGTCAAGACCAACAAGCGCAGTTGGACCAGAGCCAAGCTTGAGTTGGGCCATTCGTGAACCTTTTGCAGTCCCGGTCTAGACTCGGAGCTTTTTTCTAAGGGACTCGAATAGTATTTTTCCGTTTCACAGTGGTGCAACAATGGATTTGTTTATTAGTGTAAGTGAATCCTGTATATTTTTTCTGAGATGCAACTTTTTTTTAGTTGTCAGACTTCTTTTCCGAAGTGAATTAAAACTAAATACCCTTCTTCTGTAGTTGTCACGTGGAAACGTAGAGGACGCTTATCTAACGGTAACTTCTTATTTTAACCATGAAAACATTACATTTACGTGATGTTTTTTTCGTTTTTTTATTAATATTTTCCTGAGTAGATTTTCACATAGTTTCCCATATTTTTCCATAATTTCCAATGTCATTTACCTCATTTTCAGATAACTGATTGCAGACTTTGCGAGAGTACTCAAGAATAAATGTCTGACTTAAAATAATATATTTTATGTGAATATGAACGCGCATGATAATTCTCTATAAATTAAGTGTTAGAACACTTTATCTCCGAGGGCTTCATTACACTCTAGTTTTTCATTGTTACTGAACTCTTCAGCCGATATAACCAAATCCTATTCTTTCGAACAATTTTCACGATCCGAATCATTACGAAGGGGAACGGAAGCCCGAGTAATTGCGCTAGAGAGATCGATTTCCTGAGCACAATTAATGAACACTGCCTTTGCTAAAACTCAGTCCATCTTGGGAGCAGGGAGATCTCGTGAAAAGACCAGGGAGAAATACTGAACAAAAGACAAAATTAGGTCGCGCTGGACCATCGACAACAGCGTCTATACTTCTTGACGGAGCGAGCGGATAGGCTATCATGGGTACCGGCAGATCATAAGGAGCGTTTGATTCGTAACGAGGGTGGAAGTATCATAAAATCTTACAGAACTGTTTCTGTTCAAAACTCATTTGACAATCTAGAGCATGCGTGCTTTCTAATCTGTGACTAATAAATATTTCTCGCTGAGTAACATACGCATCTTTAGAGACATCATGTAAACTTGAACGGCTTATCATGAGCACCTGTACAAATCAGTATGTTTTTTAATATAACTTGCTACTAACCACACTATCGGTGTTCCTAATAGCATTTAGCCTCCTGGAGAAGGTTTCCTAATTAATATTACGCTTTACTAGGTAGTCTTACAACGCAAGGCCCCTCCTGAGCTCGCAGTTCTTAACTGTGACGTGCGTCGTATGGAGATCTCTTTTTATTATTGCACCAGACCTCGCGGTACGTTTCGCCAAATTTGTATGTATTGTGCGAATACTACGGGGAGAATTTTGCATCAACTGGGCAAAAATTATTTAATGAATTCGTACTCATAAATAGTCTACGTTAGATTTACGTGAATTTACCTCTTTTAAGAGCCGATGATTATTCCAATCATTTTGATTTGCACTGACGAAAGGAACACAATTTGGAGGCTTTGTATAATAACCTGGTAAAAGATTATTAATAATCATGAATTCTGGGCGATGAACTTATTACTTATAAAGAATTTATTGCTCACGAAAATGAACATGGTATTCTAAAATTCAATTTTTAATTTAACAGCTTTATTTGAATTTCGTTAAAACGGTGCTTCACTTTCGTGAAAAATCATCAACAATGATTGTTTCTCGATTTCTTGTTGTTTTTTGGAATTTTCATTCAGTTGTCATCCGACGAAATGTTACGTTTCATAGGACGTGCTTTTCTGACCATCGTTATCTGGAACACTAGAAGGCTATCGTATTCTAAACCCTCGTTGGGAACCGCCTCAATTGTACATCGGGGTATAAAATTGATTCCTCATTTCTACTCTAAGTTACCCGAGAAATTACCGGAGAGAGCTCTCCGCAACGTGAAGCTAACCTAAAGACGAATGTACCATGGCATGCAATCCCACTCAACACTGGCTACAGAAAACCGTCTTTGCTCATTTTAGAGAGAGCCTTGTCAATTAACCCTGTAGTGCCTGAGCAAATTTTCATCAGAAGAGGTTGTCTCCAATCAAATTATGCATACGGCGGGTAGTAAAGGCTCAAGCCGTGCCAGCAGTGACGCAAGAGTAAAGGCGTAAATGTGACCCATGACTCGAAATGCAGCAGTCAAGTCCGACCGAGTCCTGCCATGAGGTCGCTGCAGCCACTGTCTTTTGTGTCCTGTGAGAGAACCTTATTAGGGCTGACACTATTTCCACGGGCCCACTTGCATTCTCCATTCTTTGTATCACTTGTTCACGCTAGAAAACATGTCTGACCTTGTATGTGAAGATGATTAGTTCTTCTCGATTCGTTCCCTCAACCCTGACGTGGGTCATAATTATAATTGTCTTGTGAAACATTTTTTTGAAGTTTTGAAAGCAAAACATAACCATAGAAAAACGTTAGAATACGTTGTTTAGCGAAGGCATCGCTCGAGTCAGGAGCTGGAGATCTGTAGAATTTCATACAAGCGAAACTATAACCTAAATTTGAATTCCATTCTACTTTGAGTAATTCATAGAATTGATTTCCTAAGTCTTAAATAAGAATATTTTGAAGGCGGTTTCCGCTAAGGAAGTTTCTTTTAGGGTCCTAACAGGAATGTATTTGTTATGTCTCTTTCTTCTCTGAACATAAAACTATTTTCTGTCCTCGCCGTTGGCAGCTAAGCCCGCTCAGTTAAGCTTCAAAAAATAGCTAAGTTACGAGTAATCTTGGCTCTATTATAGAAAACTTTAAAGCGAAACAAAGCTTCTCATTAATTTAAATTCTTATCAATACACATTTTTCCATCCCTCAAGAACGACCTTCACAAAAATATTTAGCCTTGTCATATAAAATGCACGTGCTATTTATCACTGACTAATTTAATTGATTTCTTTTAAATTAGGAACTTTCTGCCTGACTCTTCTAGCGCAGAAAATATTTCGTTAACATTCATCATGAATATTTCACGCTGTCATTTGCAAAGTAAAAGCGAGTCTCACTCGACTGAAAACAATTCTTAACACTTCTTTGCAGATGAAATTTGTATGACCAAATTCAAACTTTCTTGTTCTTTTGACATTATTGTAACTACAACACCTGCATTTCCATTGAGCTTCAAAGACCTCGACGTTCGTGGTGTAATTACGCTTAAAATCTGAAGCACTTTCAGTGATGCAACTGTATTCGCATGGCGATACATCCTCCGTTTGCATTTGAACGTCTTTACCGTGTGAAAGTTTGATGAAGCTTCCCTGATTCTTCTACTCGCCAGAAAAAGGGTGTCATTGAGCGCAAATTGAACTTTATTCGTCTGATTTTCATGAATTGAAATAGAACTTCATGTATTCAACCTTCGCATATACAGACCTTCATTAGAAGTAAACTATCTAGCTTATGATGTGCTTGAAAGCCGTCGTTGGAGCAGTGCTTAATTTTAGTGCATTTATTGCACAGTACAGTTTTGGAATTATCAAGCCCGCCAGAGAGTTATTGCCCTCAAAATCAAAGTCTACCCGTAGTATTTATTACTACGTGAAAACCAATCGATATCTCTACTGAAGCCAGTAAGGTGAACCTCGAAAAAATGTATTTTTTTTATCACTGCGCACGCTTTACGTCCGCCAAGATCCCTGCCTCCTTCTTTGATAGCGTCTTTGTATAGCAGCCCACCCACACGGGCCACAACATTGCCTGTAAGAATCCGCGATGGATATAAAGGGCGATGTACACAGTCTATTTCTCCATTTTCTTTATTGTTATTTCGTTGGGAGAATTCTCCTCTGGTTGCAAAGTTGGGCACCCCATTTTGAAGGCATAAGCTGAATAGAAGTTGCCTCCTCTACCCCTGGGTAAATTCTGAGCTTACCACTCTCTTATGCGGAGTGCATTCCGTGCGACAGCATTTCGTGGTTTGAAAATATTTTACATAAGAATTCTGAGGAGCTCAAACTTACGGGAACTATTGCTGGAGACCTAACTGAAAAAAAATTCTCGACATTTAATTTGAGATATGAAAGTTCGAAAATAAAATTGGAGAGCCAAAAGTTTCAGAGAACTTTTATCGCGTGCGTAACATATTAACGTCTGTGCCGCGAGCAACCTCACGATCCTTTGTAAAGAATCCCTGAGAAATCATTTTCAATTCATGTGGGTGAGCGTCCGGGAACAGTGGTTGAGTATAATGGCAGTACCTGACTCAGTGAACTTAAGATTGCCAGACTTGAAGGTTCTCTTCAACATTTTTTCGTAACACTAGGATAGCTCCAGTAAAATAAGATATCTGAGCATAGATTTACGAGTTGTTTTCTCAGGAAAGACGTCTTAAAGTTCACTGAACTGTTCCTTTACAATATTTCATCAATACTTAATGACGATAGTCATAACTCGTCGATAAATTTGTCATTATGTGACTATTCACTTGAAATGAAGTGGTCACCATTTTTACAAAAGTCTGCAGCGCCAATGATTAATAAGAATGTTAAAGTTATATTATAATATTGTGAAATCCTGTTTCCCAACTGTCACCTCCTTGAGAGCATGTTATTTATAGCTGTTGTCGTATTTTGCGAGCTTCAAAAGATGCCTCTCAACCTCAAGGGATATGCGTTTTTAGTAGACCGTTCTTATTCGTTGCAGTCAGGCAAAAAACGGTGGCCAAAGCGTAACGAAAGAACTTCGAACTTCTTAAGACGGTCCCCGCATGTTGGACGACGGTGTACCAATGGAATGATTCATTCCGCTGTTGCCGTAATGGTAGGCTTGAGTGCCAACACTCATATTTTACTTGCATTTACTAAAACCCTTTTAATTATTAATATCACTTAAGCCATTGTCCTAGTAAAGAGAGACATGAAGAGATTATGGCAACGTTAAAACCCATAAGCGTCTCTGAATTCAAACCTAACTTGAACTATGGAGCAACCTAACGCAGGCGACGCGCTAAAGATTCCTGCGATTGTTCATAAGTTTTTCTAGGTGCGTGAACCCCCTTTTATGAATAAGATTCTTTCCTCGCAAAAGTTATCGGATTGAAATGGAGATGAAAAATTGGCACAGGTTTATGGAACGAGCTCATTATGGAGCACCTGCACCACGAAGGAATAACGAGCAGTGGTCGTTTTTCCCTCCCAAATATTCTGAGCAAATATTGTATACAAAATACAGTATTAATGACATTTGTTCCCACACACCTTCAAAAGAAAAGACTCAATGGTCCTAAACAAGCAGGGGAGAGTGCACCGTGAACTCATTAACTAAGTTTTGAAAATAATATCCACTGCTTACAGAGGACACCGTACCTAAATTTCTCTTCTAATCAGTGAACTTCTATTGTAGTTCATACTTGTTAGCGTTTCCATCACTACTTCTCAAAAGTACCACCATCAAGCGTGTTTGTGGTTGCTAACTACATAGAATGAGAATCTATTGATTTTTACGAATAATTAACTATTGTGGCCAAATGTTCCGATCTTTTAGATTCTCAGCCAAGCATCGCTCTAATATTGCTCTTCTAAATTCCCCAACGAGACAATCGGCGAAAAAGGTATAGGTAGTTACGCATGCATGGAGCATCTATGATCTGGGGCATATGTCTATGAACTTTTAAATTTTCTATCGTTTTAATCCTTATGTCTACCCCACAGAAAGTGTCCTGATGAGGATTGTCTGTCGGTTTAGCAAGGAAACTCGGTGTGCTTCAGGCCGAAATACGTAAGATTCCTAAGCTTCAGTCGCGTAAGGGCGGTGCTGAAAGTGCCTGTCCTTCTCAGTGTGCCTTGGAGAAATCAATGCTCATTTTGAAGTAACCGTAGCTACTCGTCGCACAATCGGCATCATTTGTAGTTGGAGGTTGTTACGAGTTTAGTTTTAGGGTCAAGGAGGTTTTCTTTTTCCCTCGTCGTTTTCTCTCTCGTTCGAAGGTGGGCGTTCTGTGCAACCGACATACCTCATTCTTGCATTTTTCATATTGTTGATGCTCACAACGGTTATTGAATTACTCTTCGAGTGAATACGGTGGATAAGCTCAAATTTAATAATGTTCGATCTACCTGGCCCATTTATTAAATGGAAAACAATTTACATTGACTCGTATAAATCATAGACCATTCTAGACGTCTCAAAAAACAGAGCTCATCACAAATATACCCACCTTAGGCAGAGGGGAGACGATAGCCATGTAGCGGTCTGCGCTGAGGGCAGTGAGGGTAAACACGGTCACCCCAACCGATACCTCCCTCACGAACTCGCTGCACTTGCAGATCACCACCCCAAACGGCCACGAGTCGAGCACGTAAATGAAGGACACGAAGGGCACCGTGAAAAGCAGCACCAGCAGGTCGCCGAGGGCCAGCGAGATGATGTAGGTGTTAGGGACGCTCCTCAGGCTCTTGTTGCGTACGAACATGATCACGAGAGTCACGTTACCTGGTCATGGGCGAAAATTTTAAATTTACTACAAATCATTGTCTTGTTGAGCACAATGTTAGTACTTTTTAACTCTGAATGGCAGGGTTTCATCGCGTCAAAATTGCGTGCTCCTTGTTTCCTAATTTTAGGTTTAACACTGATCACGCGGAACTCGGAAACTCGTCGAGAGCCACCCAGAGCAAATATTTTGAAACAGCCAAACCATAGCCACACTAAAGCTGTGCACCAATACAGCCACTAAATACTCTACTTTAGATTAAATGTATACTTGTCCAAAAGAATAAACTCGTACAAATTTCCTGATTTGGGTCCAAAGTTTAACGTAGAGTAAGGACTGCTTCATGAGACCTCGAGATTCAATTGAATATGACTCCCTTTACCAACAAGCTTAATTCTACATAGAAGTTATTTTTCAACTGTCATTCAAGTTTTGCTTCCGTACATAAATTGCGGCTTAACCCGCCGGTAGTAACGTCGCCCGTAGGAATGACACTGGCCGGATTGTCCGTTCGCTGCGAGCATAAAATTACAGCTTCAATATTGCGGTGAAGAGCTGAGCAGGGCTCTCGTGAGAGCTGCTGCTAATGAATAATGAAAAGCCTTGAGGTTTGTGGATGAAAGAGGTCATTCTTCCTTGCTAATGAAGTTAGGACACTTTAACGAATACATCTTGCTAATGAAGTTAGGACACTTTAACGAATACACTGTATTGTTGCCCGAGGCACTCCGCTTGGTTGAGGGGTCCAGACATCCTCACCAAAAATTAAGTTGTACCACCTGTCAGAGAGAGCTACAAAGTATACTTCTTTAAGGGTGTGTAATTTTTTTTTTGTTGAGTGTCATTTCTGAAGTGGAGGAAGAAAAGAGGATAAATCTTTCGATGAAAAGGGTGCGTTAGTCGTCACTGAGCTAGGTTAGTTTCTGAGTTCTGAAAATTTTCTTATCGTCCCCGGAATTAACTAATGAGTTGTTGAAATTATCTATCCCATCATTGCAATGTTAGCAAACAGTTTTTCTCTAAATATGATGTTTTAACACACGCTGTCGATAATGAAATTTTGGCGAGCTTCATCTTAGTAGTTGCATCAGCAGAAAATAACTGCTACTCTGGAATTTAAATGGTGACATCTTTAAATCGTTTTTGCTCAAGGCTAGCATGGTTCTCACAGATACTGCGCATCTGTTTGCCGTTTGTGCAATCGATTTTGGCTGAAGTACTTCCTTCGGTCGGAAATAGTTGGTCCATATCAATGTTGAAGTTGGTCGGAAATATTTGCTCCAAAATAACTGTCAGCTTTTTAGAAAGGATACTTGCAAGATTACTGGGTCTAACAAAAAGACAAACTTTATTCTGTAATTCAATACATTTAATTGATGATACATAAACATCAATGAATAATATTTTTAATAAGATAAATAACAGGAGACAAACTCTACACTGGCATTTAATATATGAAATTGATAATGTATCAACAGAAGAAACATGTTTGCCCCTAGAATAAATACTTGCTAATTTATTCTTCAATTTTTCTGCGATCCGAATTGAATTTAGAAGATTTCTTGTTTTAATCGTAATTTCAACAGATGTTAAAGCCTGTAATTTTTACCACCGTCAGCTAAAATAATCTATTCCATTGCCTACTGCAAAGTAAGGAAAACGTTCAATGTTAATCTCTGTAATTCTTCAATGCTATCTGTCACTGCTTCAATTAAATCATCAACGTTACGGGGTGCTCTTTGATGTTAAAGGGATTCGATTCAATTGCAATTTACGGGCTATAGATCTCTCAAGAAGTGCCTGTATTACTACTTTTCTTCTATAATCTGTCAAATCTTTTGTCTTTCAGTTATATGTGCACTTCCTATTAGTATCATCTTCTTTTTCCATACCCAGCGGGTAATTTAAGAACTTTTAAATATTTTCTGAGAAAGGAAAAAGATCAGATTATATTCACTTTTACGATATTATTTCAATATTTAAATTTGTGTTCAATACACTGTGAACGATCATCTACTGTAGTCAAAACAGATGTTCGTTAAAAGAAACTAAAACCCGAGAGTTTTCTCCTTGTGTAGCAAATATTTCCGACCGGAGGGAGTAATATTTTTATTCCACTTTGTAAACAAATTTTGTCGTACTGGAAACGCTGGTGAGTCGCTGAAGACTGTTTGTATCCAGAAAAGCTTCCTCTTCTATTTCAGTTATATTTGCTGTCTCCATTCCAGTAATTTTCAATTATTTTCCCAGAGGAAGAGCCTCAAAGAAAGTCATCTATTTTATATCCTTTCTGACCATAAATTTCCTCTACGCATGGGAAGGGTGTTGGGAAAATTTTATGATCAAATGCGAAGGGGAAAGTCAGTAATAAGTTCTGTTTTGTAGCTGTTACTATTTCATGAGCTTCAACAGAATTTGAAATTCATTGCAATTTCTGTGCTACTGTCTATGGCCTTTCAGCGCACGTACTCTAGCGTTGCTCCTTAGAGGGCACACAGGATAGGCCTTAGGCAATAGGGTTGAGTTAGCTAGGTTAGTCTATCCTGTGCTGTGGGACTAACATCCTCATGGGGACACTGTCAGGTTACCTCAGCTTTAACTAAGCCTTTGGAACTTCAATCTTTCATGTCCACTTAGCTTCTTTCTATTTTCAGGCCTTATTCTCTTACTATTTTTTATCTTTTCTTCCTCCTCCTTCTTAACTCGCTGTTTCTATGCGCAGCGAATCTTGCGTGGGAACACACCTTGAGTATCGATTCCTCGTTTTCTATAGTCTATACACTAAATGGTCCCATTTTTTCGCTCTCTTTGGATTACGTTTTACGTGGGTCAGAACTTTAAACTAACAAATAATCTAACCTTATATAGTCACGCGTTGCGTAGCAGCCCTGAGACGTATTGATAAAACCTGTTTCATCAGTAAGAACCGGTCGTAGGAACGGATTTGAAATATGCAAACTATTCATTGTAAAATTAATTTAGTTTATTAGTGAAATGGTAAAAATTCTCACTACGATGCCCCACTACGTGTTGCACATGAGCAGGCTTCTGCTATTCGTGATATTAGCATCTGGCGACCACGATGAAAATTCACTCGGACGAGTGCTAGCGTTTTCTGTTCATTTCACGGACTGATAAATTAGAGCGCGCACCGGCAACGAGCCAGAAAATTTTGGTTAGCACGCAATTGTGGCTAATGAAATCAAAATCATTAGTTCCGTTCTCTAACCTAATTATTTTCAATTAAGGAAGTGCGCTCGTGTTATAATTCACTGGTTATGTGGGACATGAGGGACTTGGAGGCAAACAAATCAAGGATTATTTGCATCACTCCTCTTGAAAAATGTTCGTTGTGAATTGTTTCTCTGATATAAATGTTTATTGCGGTCGCATGTGCAACATGAACTAACCTGAATGAAAAATGCGTCTGTGTGTACAGTATCTCGTGGCTCATTAGTAACTTTGATGTATTAGACGCTCCTAAATTATCAGAGGCAAAAAATAGGAAAAAAATTGTGCTTCATTGCTTCATCGTGTCGTATTTTGAGCAAGTGTTACCTGGGGAATAATTAATTTCGACAAGAAAGTCTGACTTACACAAATTCATGACGGGCTCCTAAATGCCTCATAAATTTGGGCCCAATAGCGTGGTAAACGTGGCTCAACTTATTCATTTAGGCACGTGCACGCGAAAGTGTCTTACAAAGCATCATTCATAAAATGTCCCTCATAAACGATGCAACTATGACCGGAAACACTGTGATGAGGAAGATGGTATCCCAATATATAAACTATTAAACTGCCGAGTTATTGTTCCAGCTTTCCAACTGTATAAATTACGTTTTTGGTTCCAAGCATTAATTATATTTCCAGTTATTTTCACCGTGTCTTAAAAGCACTAATTTTATTTTTAGTCATTTCCTCCGTATCCTGACAGTAGAAATCTCAATTCCAGTTATCGTTCCAGTGTCCCTACTACAATTATATAATAAGTTCTCTAATAACAATTAGATTTAATTTCAGGCACGCCTATTGCTACGGTTGTTGTTACTCTAGGTGCTATAATTTGTCGCTACTTCAGTTATTACAATTTGGGGTTACTTCAGTTATTGCAATTTGTGGTTACCTCAGTTATTGCAATTTGTGGTTACTTCAGTTATTACAATTTGTGGTTACTTCAGTTATTAGAATTTGTGGTTACTTCAGTTATTAAAATTTGTGGTTACGTCAGTTATTACAATTTGTGGTTACGTCAGTTATTAGAATTTGTGGCTACTTCAGTTGTTACAATTCGTACTTACTGCAGTGACAAAAATTGGTGGTTCTTTGAGTTAATACAATTTGGGGTTACTCCAGGTACTATAATTTGTAGTTTCCTCAATTACTATCATTTGTTACTACTCGTCATTAAAATTTTGTAGTTTCTCCAGTTACTACTATTGTAGTTTTTCCAGTAACTACTATTGTAGTTTCCCCAGTTACTGCGATATCCTTCACCTTTCCCCGTAATTGTACCTCCCGTCACGACTGGTGTGTGGGTTACAGCAAGACATGTCAAACTATTTTATAGGAAAACCAGGGGTCTTTTAAGCCACAAAGGGTAGTACATTCTCTTTAAACAGCATGATGAAGTAGCGTGTGTAATATTATTACCATAAAATATCAGTTATTCATCATTAAGCAAATTCGATGAAGCTACAGAAACAAAGCGCAAGGTATAGTGACATCTCTGAGACAAAAAAGTTAAGTCAGATCTCTAAGCTGCCGTAGTTGCCAGGCAGTTTGCCATTGTCATGTATCTGTCAGTTTCCATTGTCAGTTCCCATCAAGCTGGTCTGACTAGCAATGGGGGATCCCCTCAGAATGCCGATATTAAGCAAAAACGAGGGGCGGCTTGCATCGCAATTAATAGATTTGGGGGCCTCACTCGGTTCCCTTATAAATTAGTGCTACTTTATTCACTAGTCTTCACGGCTGAAGCCCTCTGAACATATATTGTCAATAATTATCCAGTTTCACTTTATTGGTGCAGGTATGTTTTAATGAATAATTTGTTCCAATTGAAAATAAGTAATGGTAAAGTAAGGTAATTTCGTTTTCTTTCATCAGTCAACTTCCCCATTCAAGCTCTACTGAGAGGTGCTAAAGGGTAATTTTTAATGATTCTACTAAAAATAATCGGTAATAACTTCTGAAATAATCGAAGGATTTTAAAAAACTGAAAAGAAACAAATTTCTGAGACTTCCAAAATTCCTTTTACTTTTGAAATAAAATCTCTTTCCTCTGAAAAGGCTGGTCATTACGGTACTAATAAGTTCTGGTCCAATTTACTTGATTTCTGCCTCGATGGATGCCTTAATTCGCATAGATCTGTTGGCTTAACACGGTAATTTATTCTCTTTAGGTACCGCTTAAGGATATAATTATATCAAATATAGCTAGCATGTCTCAGAATTTCTTAGTTTTTTTAAAATCCGTTCGATATAATTGAAGTTGATGAAAATTCTTTTTGGTCCTGTCATTAAAAATCACCCGGTATTAGCTCGATCTATGTATATCAATGCCTCCTTTACCTAGATATAGAAGTCACTATCTATGCATTACGAAAAGATACTGTGCAATAGTTCTTGACCTGTTATCGAAGGTATCACTGACGTTCATTTGCGACACGTTTTATAGCATGCCATATAAAAATAAGAGGAGTAATTAGTATTAGGTTTAACGAAGACTGATGTCATCTATGAACTTGATCATCAACTCACCAACGATGCCCACTACGAAGATGATGCCAAATACGATAGGGACGACGTAAGCCTCGGGTCGCTTGTGGTAAGGCAGATGTTCTTCCATGCTGAAGTTACCCAGATGGCCTGTGCTGTTGAAATGGTCGGCGTCAAAGTACGTCTCCTCTGAACCTTCTCCCGCCATCTTGGGCGAGTGAGACCCGCAAGGAGAAGAGCTGCTCGTTGCCGAGAAGTGACTGCGGCAGTTGTGGTCTCCAGGAGCCTCCCTCACACCTACGAGGCTACTTTACTGGCGCTCAGGGGAGACGTCCTCGGATTGAAAATTATTTAGCCGTTGGGACTGTAGAATTGTAAGTCCTCGTCACTGCCTTGATCTAAACTGTGATGAAAAGTATAACTCGGATCTGGATGAGCAAAAAAGGATTAGTATTGCTAATTTTAGGAAATATGTAGAATTATATATGAGAACTGTATCGGTTTTAAGTTCCGAAAATACTGTATTTCATAAATATATATGTTGCGTAACTGTCAAGCACGCATGTTTTAATACTGTAGTGAATTAAATAAGATGGTAAAAATATGAAAGGTGATTGCAAAAATATGCTATAGCGAAAAATTATTTTGCAACGATCGGGAGAAGAGTTTCTGAAAATACGTGAATCAAATGAACGAGGTTATTGTGAATTTGATCGTAAAGCTATGGAAGAACAGGCAGAGTTAAGTGCAGTCGGGAATTTAAAACATTCAGTAAACAATTGATCAGCGTTAAGGAGCGGAATCAAGAGATACAATTGAGAAACTACTCTATTAAGTCATCGTACATGGTGCTTGACACATAACTCTTCTTTGGAAATAGTTGATGAACGATCAAGAGGAATCAAGGTGAGAGAGCGGGCCAAATGATGAGAGGGTAACTGCGTGAGAAAACGGCAGCGAACGGTCGTGGGGGGAACGTTGTTTTCATTTTTAAACATCGCTTTAACTTGGGGATCTATACACATTTCAGCAAGTCAGATTCATTACCTTCGTTACCTATTTTCATATCAAAGTCGTAACAATTCACTTTGGAACTTGCGTATTCTCTCAGTCATCAGAGCGTTTTTTAAAGTTTTCTCTTTATTTATCAAGATGTTTAATATATTGCACATATGTATCTCTAAATCACAGTCTGCAATGTTTTCAAATTTTTTTTAATACTCGCAAGTTTGAAAAAAAAAAATCGTTGCTTGCCAGTTACAATGGAAACCCAGTACGTTGGTTGCAACCCAATTGTAACCAATGAAATCTATGTCATACAATAGAGAGCCTTAACTATCATGCATAAAAGTTTCAGAAAAAACTTTTCCAGTGTTCAAGAAATCTTAAAATTTAAAGTGTCCCACATTTTTCACCGGCAGTATACAGCGGCACAGATTTAGAAACTCGGGTTATATGTGGTGCAGTCAGTAACTTATAATTTCCGTATTTTAATTTTTTCACAGAAATATATCTATTTTTTCTCTAGAAAGTTCAACTGATCTTCATTAGCATAAATTGACCCCTTTTTGACCCCTGTGTAATCATAGACCCCATGAGAACTCTCATCGGCCCCAGGAGTCGATGTCCCCCACTTTGGGGACCTCCAGTGTAATCCCTGAAATGCTTAGGCATTTGACGTACTGCCTGATTTCTCTATCTGTTTGTAACGTATATACGACGAATACGCAAAATATATGATAAATTGTATGATAAAAATTGTACCTGAAGACGTATGGTTCGTTTCTTTCACAGATTTAGACGTAGGATTACTAAGTTATCTCACTAAAACGTACGAGCCTAATCACAATGTGTTAAGGGAAACCGTGCGAAAAAATCGTCGACGTCGCTTGTTTATAATCACATGATCACTCACAATTTGAGCTTTTCCACGATGCGACTCATCATGAAATTTTGTCGAGAATTTTGAAACAATCAACAGTGGCTCATTTGGATTATTCACCTAAATTGAACTTGATTGAACCGTACAATATATTATTGATAATTCATGAATGAACTACCACATTAACTTGAAAACACGCTTCAGGTCCAGCTATTGTGACGATTTTGACTACACTTGCTCGTTCGAATGCAATCCTAACCGGAGCACAACTATGGTTCCTGAAAATAAATGAAAAAATTTTAATTTAACGTTTCCATTCAACGCTGCAGGTTTTTAGACAAATCCTTTGTTTGTGTCTGTTCCGGTCAGAGATAAAAGAAATTATTTTTCTATCCCAGGAGATCCCTGAATAACCGCTGCATATTAGTAATGATTAAGCAGACTAGAAAACTAAAGAAATTCCTTTTTGCAACCAGAGAGGAAAGCTAGAGAAAATTGAACAATTCTAGAAGAGTTGCCCATAAGAGCAATTTAATGAGCGCCCAAATCCTGGACAATTTTGACTTGCCGCTACTATTATACAAATGAGTATTTATTTTGTTCCCTTCGACATCGAGAAGCCAAAGCGAGCTGGGTGTATTATGACTCGGCTGCCGACTAACGCAACTTGGTTAAAGCTGCGTTTGAGCCTCTGTGGTTTTACGTGAATTTCAGTGTCGCTGTACAGTAGTCGCGTTCTGGTTATCCAAAAATAAGAATTATGAAGCAAGAAAATTGAGGCCCTTCCTATGAATAACTTGCTAGAGTACCTCAGCTTTAGATAGGCCTTCGGGACTTCCATCTTTCNCGGTGCGAGATAGTCTGAGTTTCTGAAGCGCTGCTTTCACTACTACTACGGCTACTACTGATTTTTACAACATACTTTACGTATAAAGATTTTCTTTGACTGGACTACTCTCAGAGAGCATAGGGTAGGCAATAGGGTTAGGTTAGTTAGGTTTGTCAGTGATATGCTACGGGGACTGGCGTCCCCAGAGGGACGTTATTAAGTTACCTCAGCTATAGATTAGCCGTCGGGATTATATCGTTAGTACCCACTTTGCCTCTTCTTATTTTCACACCTTCTTTGCTGCCTCTTCTTTGTCTTTTCTTCCTCTTCATTCCTAACTTGCTGTTTCTATGCGCGGGGAATCCTGTGTGGAAACACCTTGTGCACAGATTCTTCATTTATGTACTAATGTTTCCTTTCTTTGCTCTCTTTGAATCACATTACATGTGGATAGAGAGTTCTAAAATATACTTGAGGGGGCCTTCCTGCGGAGTTTTGTTCAAATTCTTACAATGTTTTTATTGCAAAATGTTCTTTGATGCGTACTTTAACAACGTATTAAAATTTGAAAACTGTAACTGTAAAACTGGATGCGCTATTGGCGAAGAAATCGAAAACTATAATTTGATGAAGTTTCATATTATCTCCCTGGAAACGATGCGATATTATGTTCTAAAATCAATTCCGCATGGTTCTAACCAAGTGCTTTGACTGCAGCACTACATATGGGCACATGAATGAGGAGAGATCTTATACGCTCGCCTCAGAGCAGCTCTTTCTACGATCTCGCTTCAACCTCCCTCTACCATCCTCCTCTAACTCACTGAAGCAGCCATGTCAATTGGTGAGCATCATTCTAATTTGATTGTAAATTACTTGCATTGTTTCCTAGTAATTCGTGTAGAACTTGTAAATAATTCAACCTTTTCCATTTATTTGCTTCTGAAGAACGTGTTACTGAGACTTTGAGGTATAACATCTCCAAAGTTTTTGGCCTGCAGTAATGAAACGTAGCTCAATCAACGGGAAATTTTAATGCAAACTCAAAATGTTGAAAACTTCAAGTTGTACACAAAATGTAAAAAATATTTTAAAATGCCATAAAAAAGTTACTTTACGATTTTTTCAAAAATTGGTCAACATCTTGACACAATGTAATCAGCCCCATCGCTCTAGTTCAAAAAAGCGTGACGTGTCCTTTTGGAATCGTACAAAGATATATTATTTGTATTTCCTTATTTTCGAGACATAAAAAAATGCGATCGAAATACGTCCTTCCATCGAGTTACATAAGTGGGCCGATATTGAAATGATTCGTTTTATAAGAAATAAGTTACAGTGCTAACTGACGGTTCCTTAATTAATCACACACACTTTCTGAATACAAATTTAATTTAAATTCTATTACAAATTGAGAAATTGGATCGTATTGTTAACGTACAAACGCTTGCAATTTACAAATAGAGTTCAGTTTTCGATAATGAATTGAAAAAATTACCCAGTAACGTTATAGTCTTCGTTGTCGCAAAGACGGTTTACAGAAGTCAATCGAAGATGAGAGTATTTCATCCAATAAATCATGCTTGTGTAAATATGAGTGCCTTGGCATTCATGATAATTACCTTCCACTTAATACATGCCCTCGCGACTGATGTATTCCTGAGGGGCGAACTTGCTGCCGCGCACCGCACGCACGGAGTCCGGCCAATTCAAGGCAATTTTCTGCCACCATTGCGCGCTGTTTGCGTTTGTGCGTTGAGATGCGAGAGTAGACCAGGGCTGGGAAATTAGGCCTCAGCACCTCCGTATCAGCTCTCCCTCGCTTACCTCCCTTCTACATACTACTCGAGTCAGTAAAACTCAAGTTTACACTGCACACACGTTGTCAAAGGAGAGCGAGCGACAATGTTCACTTTACATGCACGGAAATGTTCAGCGTTGCTCTCGATATCTTCACATAAGGGAATTCTGCCGCATTTCTCGAATCATAACATTTCCTAAGGCTGGAACCTTGAACGCATGGCTTAACTTTGTGCATCTCGATTGCATTCTCATCGAGCTGCTGCCATCCTTACCATAATTGTCCAGGAACAGAACAAGAGATACAGGGGCGGGTCCTCATGTCTATGTACGTACAGGAATGCTTGGCTATGCCGCCAGACCTCGAGAAAATGTCGTATTTTGTACTTTTTCATGAAGAAATTAAGAGACGTTTCAAAATTCCGTATATTGTTTCTGAAAAAGCAGTTTAGCTTGTGTCTTAAAATGTTCAGGAGAATTTTTCCACTTTATGGAAAAACAAAACTTTAAAAATTATTAACTGTTTAAGGTAGTGCCATGAATTTCATTTATGAGTAAATAGCCTCAAAAAATGTCGAATTCTTAGTACCTCACAGCGAACACTAGCACAACACTACCTGAGGAAGAAAGCGTGATATGTAACGTCATCGAAGGAAGTAATATCACAATTCTTCCTAATATGAATCTGGGCAAAAGTTTCTTTACCTTTCCCAGCACTTTACATCACATCTCATACAAGCTAATTATTTGTCTGTAATATCTACATAAATTAAAAAATGAAGCTATGCAACTACGGGGATTGTCCCTGGCACGCACCGAATCAAAGTGAGTTGGTACACCATAGTGTAATTCATGTGGAGCATTTGACCGGCGTCAGCCTGGCGTGAGATAAAGATGAGGGAGGACACCAGCTGCTCCTGCAAAATATAGCCCGTTTTCTTGTATATTACTTGAACTTGAGGTGAGTAAGAATCATGAGATTAAGCAACGTTTTAGTCAGCATACATAGCCTATAACGTTGTTGATATTTCATTCCATACAAATTTCATTAGTGAAAACTTGGTCGTATCGTATATGATACAAGGCATGCTAGATGCTCCTTTAGTTAATAAATTGGTTACATCATAATTATGTAAACCTTATTTCAGGCCAATGTTTCTGATTAAATACCAAAGGGCTTTAGTGGGTAATCATGATTTCAAACTAAAATTTGGTTATATTCTACAGAAGTGAATGGTGTACGTATTTTTTTATTTTTAGAAGATGAATTGTGGGTTTACTAGATGGCAGGATTTTGAATTTTCTTTTTACCAGCGTCAATTAAGATGGAGGCGAGGTTTTTGAGGTTTACGATGCCAATAACACTTTCGTTCATTTTTATGGTGGTGTTTGACGATGCCCTTTCTCGCTTACTCACACTCGTCAGATGGGGGACGCGGTAACGTTGGTAAATGCCGTCTGTGCGTCAGTTCTACTTTTGAATTTATGTTCCGAACATTGATTTACAGAATATAATGCGGGTGAAGTCATTATTTAGTATGCAATTTGCGTATATTTAGAGCTTGCAGCTCATATTTTTTACAAGAATAATGTTACCATCAGAGACATACGGCTGTGAGTTATCAAGATTCAATTGCCACTCGTTGCACCCCAAATGCAGCTTTTTCCGTGCGCACCTCATTTCCATAGTAGTGCCAAAAAAAGGTTTACCAAAAAGGCAAAACAAAAAAGTTGCAGAAATATAATTCAGAAAAAGAGCCATTTTTAAATTCGTGAATAACATGAGAAATTTCAAGGAAATAAGGAACTGCCCGCCAATGTCACGTCCCTTCAATCACCTCGTGATTTCTTTTTCCTGGCCGTCTTCCCCGAATCTCTGATTGGATGCATCGCCGGTCGAAGCATTTAATGTTGCTCTGAAAAATGATTCAATGTAGCTCTGAAGATCCTAGTCAGCCTGTTTAGGTGACTGTAAATGATGTTAGAAAAATATATCAGAGTTATTCTTGCCATGTCCCAAGCAATCGTCTTGACCTAATCACTTTGCTGCATGTAGTAATTACAGGTGTTGGCAAAAACATTTTTCGAAACTTTTCACCACCTTATGGCTTGACTGTAATCAATGCATGTTTCGTGTTCATGAAGTTTCACAATTCGATAATAAGATACCGAGTTTTGCTGAGCTGTTGCTGAAGGTCTCTGTAAAGTGAACACAAAAGTGTCCGTGAAGAGAGGACGTCCTTCCTCTTCTCATCTTAAACAACAGGTGCTCGCCAAATAGAAACACGGAAATTGCTGTCACGTGCCTCTAAAAAATGTTTGGAAGGACGGTGCCGCGCTTTAGCCCCGATGGGGAATAAATGGACAGCGTTGCAAATGCCAAACTGTAATGCAGTATCATTTGTGGCTCAAGGAAAATCCGACATTGCACTTTGCTTCAACAAAAACAATTGCTTTCATTAATTTCATACGAAGTAAATTTTTCCCCGCGGGCTCTTTCTATTATATAGGATACAATTCTAATTCAAAAATGAACTTCGTGCACAATTTGTGTTTGTCATACGTTAAACGCGTGAATTTTTTTGAAAAATTTTTTCTTCAATAGATGGTATGGTTATTTCCAATATTTTAGTTCATTTTCAATGACTGAATAGTTATTATTACCATTGAAAAAAACGCGTGCGTTGAGGGGTTGGAATTTTCTTCAAACAACAAAGAGCAATTTGATCATACATCCTGACAGCTTACTACATAGTATGCAGTATTGAGAAATTTCAAAATGCTTGTCGAATTTTTTTTAAATCGTTAGGGTCATGTTTGGAAAACAAATAATTGCTAGTCTTTTTCATTTTAGTTATGAAGTTTTTGTTATAAAGCAGGAATTAAATTTTGACGTTGCCAAGTCTCAAGAGGAGGACTAACAAAAATATCTTCTAGGTGTCGTGAGGGCTTGATTAGCTCAGTGCTGAGCGTAAAGGTAGTGTTGCCAAGCTCCTAATTATCAAGAAGGATGCGCTATCTGTCCTACTTAGCGTTTCTGCAGGTCGTCTTTGCGGTATCACAGACACACGTTCTCCGGCTTCTAGAACACTAAATATATGAATCTCATGAGAGTTCCAGCGGTGAGGTAACCAAGTTTTTCTACTGTCCCCTTTTTTTAGGAGGTTATCCAAGTGTCGCTTCAGTAACTGTACAAACTCAACGGTTTCTTGTTAGTTCTCGTTATGTTTCTTTTTGTGCTAATGTGTCTGCATCATTTAAACCGCGTATGTAAATTTTACACTTGGCTTCTTCCAAAATGAGAACAATTATTCTGATGGAAAAAAATGCCAAGATTAATTTTTTATGAAACAAAATAACCGAATAGGCAGAATCTACAAAGCACAACCAAATAGATGGGCTAAAGTGGAACTTACATTTCTCTGAATCTGAATTTAGTCTAGAGTCATTTTAGGATCATTTTGAGCGGCTTGGTGTTTTCAATAAAGCTTTCGATTAAGAAAAACTGACATAAATATTTCATTTTCAACTATTTTGCGCCGTTAATGATATGGTCTTAGTTTGCTGTTGTTATTCATGTAACATGAGGACTAAGAAAATCATTTAACTTTTTATGAAGATCTAGTATTCCAAACTGCCACAGTTACACGCTTTTAGAGTATTTTAATGAAGACTTGAGACATAAAAAATGATAAAGGGGTATGCATTCTCATCACTGTAAATTCTCATGCGTATGACACAAGAGTGAACCATGAAGCGAAGTCCTCTTTGCACACAATTTAATTCGCCTGATAATAGGATTGCCCAACTTACCATGAAGTCGAATGGCAAATATTTCTTACGTGACTACATGCTCTAGAAGCCCACCCCACACGAGCATACGAGCTGTGCTCCGAGAACCTCCTCCTAAGAAAGTTATGTTATAGACCTTAAAAGTTTTATTTCTGTGTTCTCTGTCCTCTGGCAAGAGCCGATTATATGCCTGAGTCAGTCAAAAAGACAGTTACTACGAATGAGAAACTGGAACTAGGAGCCACTTTCGTAAATGTTCAGTGGGAACTTACTTTATCAGCAGTACTTCGGGCACGAAATTTTGCAATAAAGAGGACAAGTTTAAGAATAGAAATAAGTTAGAAAGGATTTTTTTTCAACTTACAATACAGGAGAAGGAAAGCAGATTCATCAGAGTGGATGACTGAATTCGCAAGTTAAAGGCATAATCTCTTTCGACAGCCGCCTAAAAAGTGCAGTGCAGCTCTTTGCCAAATTGGAGACGATTGTGAGAGGAGCGTTGGCGGAATTAAGTTGGAGGAGCGACTGTGATGGTCCTGCGTCCGTGCAATACACTTAAGTGAATCCGATGGATTGACGGGAAAACGTCATTCTAGTCTGGAAAATTAACTGCCGCAGACCCTGTCTTCATTTGAAATCGATAGCGTCGGCTGAGACGAAATTGTAATGAAGGTGGAGCTGTCAATTCTCGTTGTTGACGAGCGATGCAAGTTTGAATCATGAAACAAATGGAACCTACGGAAGATGTTTGTGGGTACATTTTCACTGACAAGAGTCCTGTCTTTCTCCGTATAGTCGTGTTTGATGTATATAATTCCATTCCCAAATTAGCACATTGAAGTGTACTATAGAAAGGATCTTTAACTATTGAAAATAATTATCCAATTTTTTAAACAAACTTTGTGTGTCGACGATCTTTAGCACATGAAATAGAAATGTTTAACACTAAATAATCTCCTATCGGTCGTAGAAAATATCGATTTCCCAACAGCTCTTGGACATAAGATTCAAACTGTTGCTAGTCAATGCTGTTACTCTTCTATCGTCTCTTATATGATCAGAAGATAATCATATATCTCATCTACAGTTCTCAAGCATTTCATTTGAAAAATTTTAGTATGAACTCAGGTCGCTAATTTTTATTTGTTGAAAGTTTTCAGAAATGTTGAAAGATAATATCTTGATAAAATTTGGATATCAGGTCAGCCTCATTCTGAAACTGGCGCTAACTCTCTACACCCCTATTACTCGTGGCCATCAAAGTTATAACGAAGCCCTGAACTGAAAACAGTTTTTTTCCCGCACGTTTTCCATGCTTTTTCTCAAGAATATGACCGAGGTAATGAAACTGACGTCATCGCGGCGTACCCTACCTTGTGAGCAGTCATTCTCTGTATTGCGGGCGCAGAAAGTAAGTGCAGCTCATCTTTTCATGCCTCCTAGTAGTTCATCAGCTTTGTAGCTCTTTGATCGATTCTTGTTGCCCCAGTTGCTGTTGGATTTAAAATGATCGGCCGTGAACCATTATCTGGTGTTTTCTTTTCAAGGCGTCACTTTTGGTTCTGTCAGTTGGATGAAGATTGGTGTATCATATGTATTCTATGCTAAATAATTGTTTACTCATCTTTCTCTAGGAATATTTAGCCTTCATTGAAATGGCCAGCGAGGGAGTATTTTACCGTATGCAGAAACATGTAGGGAAATATTTACTAAGAAGACTCGTAACTTTGCGAAACGATAATTTTATGATGATCGTTTCTCAGCTCGTATACGAGTTTGTAATTTAACTTTGATTTTTTGTCCAAAATGACAAATTTGTGGGTAACTTACAACTTAGAAAGGACTACCCAATACTGACGTACATGGAAGTTGTTGATTGATACTCAAATAAATCTGACTTTTGGAATCATTTCAGAAGCGATTTTAATTGATGTTTTATGAAATTAGAAATCAATGACCTGCCATGTAGACGTGATTCTGATTTATCTCTGTAAAGTATCCCCTCTCTAGATTAAAATTTTAGGCTAATTGGGGACAAGAAAACGTATAAGTTTGGTACAGACGTAAATTGTCTCACTTTCCATGCATGAGATACCGCGAGCAACTGAAAATTATTCCTGGGTTAGGCACAATCATGGTTGCAATGGGTAAAGTGTTAGTTTTACAAACTGGAATATTTTTGCGAGGCTAACTATAGGCTCTATGATATTATAGTTCCTTCTACTTTTACTGTTGTCGTATCATAACTTCATTAAAATCAAGAAATTACTCTGTCCTCTGGCAAGACCCGATTATATGAGATTCATGAGATGAGAAATCAAGAAATTACTGTATCCTAATAAAATAAATAGATCGCACACTCGCGTTGAACGATTGTGCAAGCTTATACAGGCATCCGATCGA
>VOMN01033067.1:0-11972 GCA_014899125.1 Orchestia grillus | reverse complement strand
ACTGTTAGGTCGATAAGTTCTCGGAATCGTCCGTTGTCCTGGACGATAACGCCCAAGTCCTTAAGTGAGCTCTTTGTTCACTTTTATAACAAAATTCATAACAAAATTCTGCAAAGAAATGCTCATCATATGCACCACGTAAAATTCTTCACTCGAGTGGTGTAGTAAGATGCAGAGCTCATATTACGCATGTATATGATACACATTTATTTATGATGATGTATATACAGTAACTTATGCAAGACTTTTATCGGTTGATTTCTCATAATCGATGGTGGATAATTGACCAATAAACAATGAAATTATTTAGTTTGGGAGATTACTTACTATGAAATAGACGTTTAAATACACATATTTAAGCCTTTATATCATGGAATTTATTTACGGGTTTCTACACACTATTTAATGGACTTGGAAACACAATCGACGAATTCAATTTTGATTTGTAAATTTTCTGTTTCCGACTTTACAAAGTTAAGTATCGGTTATTAAATACTCTGGAGAAATTACTTCACGAAACGTATCTGCCTAAAAGTCACTTATTATCGAATTCATGAATTGTTACATTGGATTTCAATAGAAAATTTCATAAAATTTTGTGGGTGTTCGAGGGCTAAAAATATCCCATCAATGAAAAAGAATTTGAAGTTGAACATCTTCAGGAGCAAAGTCAAATATTTTTATGACGAGCGATTCAGTAATTCACACGAGGCAATTACTTCATATGTAGTTGTTATATAGAACTACCTCACAGTACTTCACCATTAGAACAAGGGTTTACTTTAATATAATCCATGGTAAATTTACAGGAGAGCAGTTCTTTCGCGAGAGGAGTGTATTTAGGCGAGATGACGGCGTCCAGTTCCCCAGCTCCTGATTTCTTGTCATCAGGTAGGAGCTGAACTCCTAGTCACTCGCTCTAAATCCGTCACTGTTCAGCCAGTACGGGGACTCGACCTTAAGGACGCAGCGTGTATCGGTCGCATAGTCTGCGAGTTGTTTCTTTCTCAACTATGTCACCGAGGAAATTAGATCAGGGTAGTCACTTGAAGACATAATAAAATCGATAAAACATGGCAGGGACAATTAAACGTTCGCATGCTCGGTCGATTGCTTCGCAAAGGGAGAAATTTGATCATTTCAATCCAGGTAGGTTGAAAAGATGATTGAAAATTTCCAGGCTCGAAATTATGAAATTAACACGTTAAAACGTGTGCGTAATTCAAGAACAACAACCAGAAACGAATTAGAAATATACAGTTGACGTCATGATGAAATGTGAAAGAAAATGTCAAACTCCAGGCCAGCTCCTCGATTTGGATCACCGACCAAGACGACATCAGTGAAGTCTTGCAAAGCTCATTTTCAGTTCCAACACCAAGGGAGGCAGGCTTCTCATGGATGTACTCAATTGAAATCTAGATGCTTCAATTTAGGTGCTACTCTAGTTATGTTAGGGTACCAGGAGCCATATAGGTCTAGAGCACGCATATGTTTTTCTGCAATTAAAATTTATCAAAAATATGTGATAACAGTTATTCAGGTTCATTGTCAAAATTGAAGCGCTGACAAAATTGTTGTTTTTATCATGTCGACCAAGTCTTTGTTTTTGTAAATATTGATTAAGTTGGATTCACGGAAAAAGATGAATAAATTTTCCCGTAAGCTCTTTCTATCTCCATGAACTTGTTCCGCTTAAGTTACTTCACTGAAAGTCACTGCACTAAGTTCATCATACTGAACTGGCAAGTTGCATTTCTGAAGTTGCCTCTCTGAAGTTGCCTCTCTGAAGTTGCCTCTCTGAAGTTGCCTCACTGAAGTTGCATCACTGAAGTTGCATCACTGAAGCTGCATCACTGAAGCTGCATCACTGAAGTTGCATCACTGAAGTTGCATCACTGAAGAGGCTTCACTGAAGTTGCTTCACTGAAGTTGCTTCACTGAAGTTGCTTCACTGAAGTCACTGCTCCGAAATATCCACTCAAATCTTTATTTTTACAATTCCAATTTTCACAGAAAAAAGGAGGGGCATTCCACTGCAGTGTGCTCACGAATTGTAGAAAAATTGCTCACATGTTATTTAGAAATGTTCGCTGTAATTTTTCTCGGAACAAAAAAGTTAACACAATTGTATTGAAGCATTCTTTTTGACATTCTCCCACAGCGCAAACGTCACAACATGTTTTGCACAATTTTGAAACACTTGTGCAGAGACACAACAGATGGGATAGCTCATATATTTAATGTTGACAGGCATGGGCCATGAAAATAATTACAATCTACCATCTCTTTAATATGTCACAATGCGTAAAACACAAAGGTAAATCTTTCAACGATTTCAAATTCCCCAAAAGTGCAATATAAACCAGGAATACCGTAAAATACATGCTTTAGTTTCATAGCTTTAACATAAATATTACAAAGCCTATGCTCTATACTACACAGTTCTGTGGCCTCCGATCAGACCCCATTTCTATAAGTTTGTACACTCACAGAGGTTACTCTCGCCGAGGGTGTGATCGAGACGTTATTACGGTGCTGCGAGAGGTGCTCCTGTAGACAGCCAACGATATCATCTGACGGGTTGTGGTCGAATTCTCTTGCTTTAGCCACACACCCCCGGCTAGACATCAGGAATAAAAGAACTGAGGAGAGTTTCCCTTTGGGTACGAAAACTTCTGCCCCATTATGCCAATGAAGAAAATAACAGGGCTTGCAACATTACTGCAGAGAACTTGATGTTAATGCGGCATACTACATTTTCAACATACAGCAGAATGTCCAAAAATATTGAAATCATTGAGAGAACTAGCTGCTTTTCGAAAACATTTTTGATGTTTGAAGCCATCGGACTAAGTGTGCGGAAGCACCTGACGCAAACTTTTATAGACTTCCTTAAATTCTTCGACGGAGACTCGGGAGCTGCGGGAAATTGCACAAAAATTGAATTTATCCATACCGGAACTGATCAATAGCGGCGTGCGCTAATGGCTGACGAGAGAAGATCGTTGGTTTGAAGATTCTTGGAAACCCATTATTATTCTTGTCATTAATTTATTCTCGTTGGGTGAACTGTGAGTTTCTAAAATCGCCCAAGTTTCATATCGCCAAAATACGTGTCCATGAATTTTGTCATGTTTCGGAAGTAAAATGAGAGAGCAAAAGACAATGAAAAAATCATGTACTTCTGTCGTAGTAGTGTACCAAAATTAGGTTACGCTATATTCGTATTTCAGTTCCCGTTACATATGTTTCTCTTTAGAAAAAATTACTCAAGACTCAACCCTAAAGGTTTGGGTACGCATGCACCCATGTGTTTCTGTGGTCTACGATCGGACGAGATTATACTGAAGAAAAACCGGCCCAGTTTTGTTGTAACGTCAATTTAAAATTCCCTGCAGTCGTGTAGTGAAAACTTTTACCGGCAGGCCAATCAAAAGAATATTTTTGGTACGGAAATTTTACTATGTTTAATAGATGATGTTTCATTCATTTGATCAAATGTTGAGGCCCAATGTTGAACGACGTTTTGTCGCAAAATCATCAAATAAAAATAGATTCGTGTATATCATTATGTACGTATCGGTCACATATCCAAATAACCGATAAATCGGGCAAAATAGATTTTTAAATTCGAAGATGTTTGACACAGAAGATAAAAGTTTTCCCCACTCACTTTGAAGCTGGTGAGAATTTTCCAGAAAATCCAAGAAAACTATTCTCGTAGGTAAAGTACCGAAAATCTCTCCGAGGCATAAGTAGGAGAATTATTTGCCAGCTGAATAAATCCGAGAAAGATTTTTCAGCCGTCAAAATTAGCGACGATTTCGTAAGCGCTTAAATCTACGAAAGATTTTCTCAGCACCAGTTTCTGGGAGGATGCTTTCTGTCACCAGAGCAACGAGCCGTTCGTTGAAGGCATTTGTGAAAGTCCTCAATCGACGACCAATTTTGCCGCAGCGCCTAAAACGACAAAGGACAGGCAGTGACAAAGGCACTTGAGCTCGCTTTACGCCCGCCTTTGGTCGGGAGACGCTGTCGAATATTTGCTCCGAAATTTCTTCAGGAATCTTTCTTTCACTAGCAAACTTTTCTCTCGCGAAGACTAATTGTAAAAGTCACTTTGAGGTGGCTGCCACTCACTGCGCCTCCATTTTTAGCAGGGCTCAACAGTGAGATGCGTGCATGTGTTCTCTTGAAACAATGAATGAAGGAACACTGAATAAATCATGCGTGGTATTGATGAACGAGCTCGTTTCAAGGAATTGAGGCGAGTCGTAGCCCTTTGATGAGAACTTTCGTCAGAAGTACTTCAGAAAAAAGGTGAGTCGAGGAAGTTTTAAATTCTGACTCGATTTTTTTTTGGATTGCGATTGAAATGAAAAAACGAAATTCTTGCAGTGCGAATTGAAATGTAAAAATAAAATTGTAGTGAAACAGTAGACGTCGATGTTGGTTCAGATAGAGTTGAACAAATGATACTCGTACAGTAACTGTCAATAAAATTCTACTAGAACAAACATACACGAAACCACCCATTCAAAAAAAATATTAGACTATAAAGAGAGAGAAAGTGTAGACTTTGTTCAAAAAATCAGTTTTTTGAACGAAAAATAGGTCGTTAGTACAAGACGTGTCAGACGAGAGAACAGCCAGACAGGCGTAATGAAAACGCGCAAGCTAACATTCAAACTAATAATGGGTTTTCTTTCAATGGCCATTTCATATAAATAAGCTCCTCAGACAAAAACGTCACCTAATGTTTTTCGAGATCCGTTATTTATTACGTTCATCAAATAGTTTCCAAAGCTGTGACCGAAGGTTAACTTATATACAAGTGCTGAACAGGCATCATTCTTCTATCAGAGCTAGCAAAGTATAGACTGGTTTCTTAGTTGATCCAAAATGATGGGACGGAAGCAATATATCACGAAATGGTAAAAAGGGCTTTTGCATTTAGTCGGACCAGTAAAGGAAATAGCAGAATTCGAGTGTGTCATACCGCACTATTATGGAAGTCTACTAACGATGGAAACAGTCCTGCACACAATTCAAGGCAAAATTGTGGTCGGAAGAAAATGCTATCAAAGCGGGACCACCGCCGTGTGTCTCTAATTGTTGACCGAAATCACTTTACATCAAGTGTAGAATTACTATGAAACGTCAATGATGGCCCTTCTCCTGTTTCCGAACGAACTCTTTGTGGGGAACTCCATGCAAGGGAGCAGAATGACTCGTAAACGGCCGATGTTAACTCCTTTTTATAAGACCATGCGTTTAAACTGGACCAAAGCACACTCACAATAGACTGTAGACGAGTGGAAAAGTGTGATGTGGTCAGATTAATCACGAATCTCTCTCTCTAACAATGATGTTTGCAGGCGTGTCCATCGAAGACGTCACGAGGCCTTCAGCCAAGCCTGTGTGCGAAGGCTGATGCCGGAGGAGGAGGGTCTGTCGTGTTGTGGTGTCTTAACCAAACGTGGGTACTTTAGTTATGGTACCCATAAAACTGAAGCAGCATGGCTATATTGAGCTGCGTGGTGATCAAATTTTTGCAATTTGTACAATATCTGAATGAAATTACCGCTGGATGACACGTTACTTTGCCTATCTTCCAGGATGACAACTGCTGGATGCATCGGGCTAGAACAGTCATCAATTGGCATGACGGCCATTCAGGATGTCAGGTATTTACATTGACCAGCTTGGTCACGAAATATTAACCCAATAAACAATTTGTAACACTACCTAGAACTATAAGTTAGACGTCGAGGAGATCGCCTACGTACTATGACCGCACTACGAGACCAGTTGATGCACGAGAGGTTTGAAGTCGACCAGGTGTACATTAGCACACTTCTAGACTCATTACTGCGCAGCATTGCCGCTATTACCTGCTCATAAAGGGCCTACACTTTCTTATCAGTAGATGAATGATTTTCATGATTCAGATGAATGATTTAGATGAATGATGTCCTTGGAGCTGATAAGGACAGTAAGATTTGTAAAATTGCTAACACAAATGAAATATTGATCTTTCCCGGGAATTTCTTGACAGTAGTTCGAGTATTTGCCCAAGCCACACTGGTGAGGTATCTTTTAGGAATGTCAGGCCCAATCTATCTCTCTCATAAATAACGTACGTACTGCTATGCTCCTTGACACTATGTTCAGTGCGATATTCTTCGTTGCCTTATCTTCTTTTTGCTTACGTTTGATTTCGAATATTGCTCTCACGACCCATTGCTAACACTTGAATCATATCTATTAACTGAAGGCATAAAAATGATTGGATAAATTTTTCCTATGAATGACAACTCTGTGGTGGCTTAGCAATGGTATGTTTTCATGAATACCATTCAAGTTCTTAACCACTTTCTAGAGGACGTTGTAATTCAGACGGTTTCCTTATAAAAAATCTACACGCGTTTCAACATTTAATTAAAAAGATTGACTTCATTTTCGTTTACTTTCTCGCGATGATTTCTCATTCTGTGCTCTCTCAAAGAAAGAAAACCGAGAAATCCTTAACGGGAATTCGGACATCTCCACCGTGTGGCTCCCCGACTCGCAGGCTTTCTAGAATACAAAAAGAGGTGCTTCAACATCTGTCCAAGACCGCCTATCCACGTTCAGACGCTTAATTTTCACCAGCATTGATTTTCTAAGAGAGATACGTTCTATTTTTACTAACATTCAGAAAAAATTCGCTGTTCATGAGCTTTTATGAGCAAAAATTCTTTGCGCAAACCTGTCCCTTTTTAGACAGACAATAGCAAGGTGAGTGAATGGGAAGACATGCCCCTCCAAGGCACCCCTGCACTGACTTCTTTGTTACAAACTTTGCACGGTTCGTATAGGGTTATGGATAGCAGAAGATTCCAGGAGTACAACTTGTTAAATATATTCTTACGTAGAGCTATATTTCACAGTACCGCTCCAAGACCAACGATTTAAATAGAAGCCTAAAATGTAGCGATACAAGTGTTGAACGTAGCAGGGATGTTTTCTGACTCATTAGCTCCTTGTCTAGAGTAGACTCGCATAGGTATTCACATTCCCTTTTTTCTGAAGCCTTCCATATTTAAAAAAAAATAAAATTGCTATCTTCATTTGTATAAAACAATATACCTAATCTCTATAGTAACTGTAAAAAAACAAAGGGCCTTTGAGCACTTCGTCCATGACCGTATTGAAACCTAGCGTACTTAATTAAGATATATGTAAAACGTAGACTTAGTATCTTACTAGCAGGCTTACGACACATTTTCAAATTACGAATTTCAGAGACAAAATGCATCAAAGTCAAGCAAGTGCACGCTGCAGCAAGGACGAGTGTAGCGGCAGTGCTGCTACCGAGTCCAATTTTCACCACAGACGATTTTGTTGACGACAGAAATGAAATGCTTACAAAGCGTTTAAATTGACAGGAAGTGGCCTCGACTGCAGGTGGTGGTCATTCCTCGTAAGTTTGTTGAGATTATGCACTGATGAACTTTAGGGGAGTCCTCGAAATATGTTGCACTTGTTTTACGCACATGTTAATGTGTGTTCAAAATTTTATAACTCCAAGTATTCAAAATGTGTTTTAAGTCAAAAGTACTTTTATCGAATACCTGAAACTAAAACTTTGGAAAATGAATTAAATCGTGCAGTATACAAATAAGATATACATATATCGAGGACTACCCAGAATAAAGCTTCAGGCGTTAGAGCTATAAAGGATGCAATGCATGTTAGGAGCCAATCCGCATTGCTTAGCTCAGTGAAACTCAAAAAAATTAGAAATGACGCATTTTTTTAATAAAGCCCCCCACCTGCAAACAAATCGTTAAAAACGCAATTTTTATTGCTTTAAAAATTGCTTTATTGCTTTAAAAAGAATTTTCTTCTGCCTTTGACGTAACGTACGTTTAGTTGTGAATCGCGAAATGAACACGCTGAGCGCAAGTGGTCCGTCACACTGCATTGGTTTTGCTATAATACCAATGTATCTCGGTATTCTATTTTGGTTTTGAATATTCAATTTGATCGATAGATTAATTCACTGGATTATAAGCAGAGAAACGATATACAGGATGGCTGAACAGTAAGGTGTCGATTCATTAAATTGTGTCCTAAACATTTGTTAATGTATCAGTGCTACCGATATCAGTGAGGGGTACCTTACTTGTGGGCCACCGTGTAGAAATAAAAACTTATTTCATAAGATCTTATAAAAAGTTTTAATTGAAAATTATTTACTTAAATTGAAGGAACTTTTCATTTCTTTTTACATGAAAGCATACGCTGAACTGTGCTCGTATTATTGTGAACGTGTGCTTGTATTCGGAGAATACGAGTACACGGAGAATACTTAACTTATTCGGAGAAAACTTAACATTTCTCGAGATGAATTACATACTCCTTCTCAGTAATGGGACCCAGACTTTTCAAATCTCTGCCAAAAGATCTGAAAGAGTTCGATGGTTCCCTAGACGTCTTAAAAACGAAGCTGGATAACTTTCTACAAATTATCCCTGATAGGCCTCCCTTGCCTCACTATCATCAAACGGTAGAGGGAAACGGTCTCATTCAACAGCTCGCGGATATGTGAAGGCACACCATGCACACAAAGCGGCGGCACCCCAGTGTGGCCGGAGCGTGAAGCCCAAACATCTCCAAGTACGTATTACTGTGAGCGTGTACCATCATTAATGTGAGCGTGTGCTAGCATTAATGAGGGTGCGTGCTAGCGTTAATGAGAGCGCGTGCTAGCATTAATGAGAGCGTGTGCTAGCATTAATGTGAGTGTGTGCTAGCATCAATGAGAGCTCATGCTAGCATTAATGAGAGCGCATGCTAGCATTAATGAGAGCGCATGCTAGCATTAATGAGAGCACATGCTAGCATTAGTAGGAGCGCGTGCTATCATTGATGCGAGTGTGAGCTAGCATTAATGCGAGTGTGTGCTAGCATTAATGCGAGTGTGTGCNTTCATTCCTACATATCTGGAGAAAGGAATCAATTATAGTACATTGTAGAGTGAGCGTAAGCTAGCATTAATGCGAGCGTGTATGGAAAGCGTATATTGTGAATATACATGAGCTATAAACATTTAACTGACTTCTTAAATGTTCTATGTGAATTTTATTAACATTTCTTGAGATGAATTACATACCGGTGACACACTATAGCGTGAGGCAGGTCAGGTCTCACAAATGAGTGTGGCTTTAGCAGTGTAGCCCAGGCCAGGGGGCTCACACTCTTGTGTCTAATGAATAGAAGGGATGTNTGCGAATTTTATTAACATTTCTTGAGATGAATTACATACCTGTGAGATACTACAGCAATATGGTTCTTGAGCGCCAGCTTGAGAATTTTTTTTTAGATGGTTGAGCATGCGTGAGCGGTTTAAAAATTTTTCCCCTACGCGAATTCTTGAAAATAAAGAAAAAATCAGCCCCGGGGAGATAACTATAAAGCGGTTTTAAAAACTAAAAACGCTATGAACATACACGAAGATTGATCTGAAAACGTCGAAGAATTCGATCTTTTCAGACCATAAATACCTCGGTCTTGCTAGCTTTCTCAGGATGGTATTCCGGATTCATAATTTAGAAGGATTCAGTCATAGAAGTAGAGGAGGGCACTCCTCATGGTTTTCTTCTCAAGAGTAGAATTTGAGGCAATCTTTGAACTTTGCATAATCCAAGACGCCTCTGACTCGGAGATATTCCGTCTCTCGCTTGCTCTTCAAACTGAAGTGGGATCTTTCACTTTTTATTCGGTCTCGGCTTGAGTGCCCGGCTAGGCAAGACCAACGCTCTCTGTAGAGACCATTTGAGATTCAGAGGCTTCACGGATTCAGATCATTGTTCAAAATTTATTGAATACTGAATTAAATATCAGGAATTTCGAGCAAATTGGTATGAATTACATGTATCTGAACATTCGGCTGGAAATATTACATTATTCTTACATGATTTATGGTAAATTAATGAGGGTGGACTTTTGTTTATATATTTCTTAAGGCTCTCACGTCATTCTTTACATAAAATTGTTTTGTGTTCACGGACGGGAAAAAACAGGTTTCTCAAGGAAATTTCAAGAGGAAGATCTTTCTCTGTTTAATGTGTGCATGAGAATTAATCTTCTTTCCAAAAACAGTAGATTTGATTTCGTAACATATTTTGGATTTTGAAAAAAAGTTCCATGCTGAACAACGGAGGGAAATTTAAGATAATTCATCTGCAGTTAAGTCAAATATCTGAATTTCGAATTCTCAGTACTTTGTGCTACAAATACACACAAGCTTTTCGACAGCAATATAGAAGATTTTCTTTATACACCGAATGAGCTCACGACAATCTTGATGTGCCTCTTCGAAAATCTTAAAGATGTTATCCTCAAAACTTATGATTTTTACGTAATATGCTTATTTACGCGAGAGCTTCGCAGAACTTCGGGAGAGCGCTCTACATAAAACGTGCTGAGTCAAAATGTTTACCGAGAGAAATGGTGAAACGCGATCTAGGAGATTTCTGCCAAAAGGTCTTTCAGAATTCAGACCCGAAAATCACCCACTTCAATTTTTTCGAAAAGCATCTAATGAAAGTCTTCACATAAGGATGGAAAATTATTCTCGGGACAGGAGATGCAGAATAAAATCTTTCATAGCAAACAGTTGAAGAATATTGGACGGGAGAGGGAAAATTTTATTCTTAACACGTTGACTCCGATTCTCCACACAGGTAAATTACATGCCGACAAAAACTTCTAGTGTGAATTTAAAAATGAAGGATTTTGGTTTCATAAATTTGATTACTCTATTAATTCGCTTTCTAATCAGAACTAGCTTACTCGATTGATGAAAACAAATTTGAAGAAAACTCGAAAATTCGTATTTATACATGATAGTACTTTGGTTACATTAGGTTAGGTTAGATGATCGCGTAGACCATATATGACCCACTCCTGAGTCAAGGTGTTAAAGAAATAAAGAGAGTTTACTGAACTCTCAATATTTTGGCTTGCATTTTGACTAGCATTGAAGAAAACCTGGGATAATTCCGAATTGCTGAGTACGTCAGCATTGCTAAAACTAAAAAAGAATTAAACATTTTTTATTCAATAACTGATCATTGCCCCAAGCGAACAGAATCGTTGGACAGAAAAATACGATTCAGGGCACAGAGTTTTGAACATTAAAATATACAAGAACAATTATTAAAAAGCAAACGTAGAGATAAATACATGGTATACTGCGGTAGAAGGATAGAAGTACCAATTTTTTTCCTACCAAGGAAGAATTCTATCAACTCTTTCCTGAACTTAATCATGAATGATTAAAATGCAAAATATTAAGATGAGATCTAACAGTGCTAGTTAGCTCTCACAAAAATACGTTTCTTAATAAATAACGCTCCCAGTGTCACATAGAAGAACTGTGTTTCAATCACTCAAGTTTGTTCCAGATTGCACTCATGGTACGAAGTCCAAATCACAACACGGTGAGATTCTTCTATTCTGGAAACTTGTTTCAAACAAACAGCCACCCAGAGTTTGACCCTTGAAAACTTTTCAGGTCTGGATGAGGATTTCGTCACAATCTCGGGCCAGATGATTCCTCCAACTTTGGTGATCTCGAAAAAGCCATTCTTCTACGGGACAGGATTTCGAATCAAAACGCTTTGGCAAGATTCACTGCCATAAAAGAGTTCGATGAGTGCGATTAAAGTTTCTTCACATTAAGACAGAGAATTAGCAGCAAAGAGTCAGCATGTTGAAGGAACTGAAGAGACCATTGATTTTTGTGGCAAAATCAAAGAAACAAACGTGGACGTTTACACTGCAAATTCGTGAATAAAAGTAGCACGGAAATTGAAGAGGTGTTTCGACAATGACTCATAATCATCTTCAAGAAAATAGGTGTACTGAAAAACATTTCGCATGAAAAGGCGGGAACAATAGTGGAAAAGGAGCGTCAT
>VOMN01033065.1:0-14519 GCA_014899125.1 Orchestia grillus | reverse complement strand
GGCCCAAACAACTTCAAGATATTCAAGATATTCAAGATGCTGGTGGCTCCTCGAACTGGTCGTGCATCCAGTGCCGAGCTGCGACGGGGCAGCAGCACAGCACTGTGCCGCGAGGAGTGGCGGGCTCGTCGATGGCTGTCATCGGCCTGGCTGCGAACGAACGGCTACAAAACAGCCTCCGCCGGAAATACGCACCTCAATCACAGTAATTATCCCATGCACTCATGAGACGACCTCTCAACCCAAGAGTGACATTTATTGTGTACTGAAGCTGTTCTTTACTTGGAGAAACGTTTCTAATTTGTATGAAGGATTTTTGGACTACTACTACTAATATTGTGAACTTTGGTAATTTTCTCTCCTCGAATTTGAACCGAGAAATGGTGTAAGGAACAGAGCATTGGAAAAGTAGATAAAGGTATAGCGTGAGAAAACATATAGAGGAAACTTAAATGTTTCGCGCGCTTATGAAGAACAACTACCCCTTCTTGAATTTTGTTGTTGTGTTGAAGATGTATATATACGTCTTTTTGCCACGACAATATGATATTCGTCCTGAGACGCTCAATATTTTTCCCCTTGAAATTAGTCAGTATTTGCGAAAAGCGACGTTCTTTACACCTAACAATTAAGTATAGTAATGATTGCATTTTCAGAGAACTTAATGTAAACAATAATGATGACGTACTCGTTTGTATTTCTCTTCTGTTTGTTGAGAGTCAATTGAAATTCTTTACAAGGTAGCGTTTCGTACTTGATGCTTGGGAGAAAGTGAAATTGCTTGAAACGATCTTTTTATTGCGCGCAGGTGTTAAGTGCTGCTTTCCAAGTTGGGAAGCAAGTGCACCGCTGCTCAATTCTACGCGTGCGGAGGTCAGGGGAAAATAAGATTTCAACTACGCACATCAGAACAAATGCACGAGGGACAGCGACTGGCTGTACTTTAGTCTTTTCTTTTCCTTTCGGTGCCTGATAATTCACTGATCCTGCTGCAAAAAATGTTTGAAGAAAGCTTCATTTTGGGAGGGAAAGAATAAATCGCAGTAATTTTACCCAGTAAGGCAGTCTACAATAAGAGGGTACTTGAATCGTACGGTATGCGATGGTGAGGAGAAAAAGCAGTAGAATTTAGTAGTGTGCTCATATGCAGCCATCCTTCTGCTTGCTCATTCAAAGAACACAGAAAAATTTGTAGATAATTATAATCTTCACCGTAAAATGCTTCTTCCATACGACTAATTACATTTTAAATACAACAATATCAGGTAAAGTTAATTGTGGTAATTTATTAACGATTAATTTATTTCATAAACGATGTACAACTTTCATTTCATACCTGTATCTTGCACTTATTTAATGTTGCAGGTTCAGTTCACTTTGAAATATCTTTTTGGATGAATTCAATTTAATTTTTTGAAATTATTTTATGCGTCCATTTATTACATTGTTCCTTGTTTTTTTCTTTACCATTCATTTTTCACCTTTTTTTTCGATGATATGAGGTACATATAACTTACGAACACTTTGGAAAATTTTGTAATTTGACTCCTTTAAACCACGTCAAGATTTAAGACGACGAAGCCAAGCCAGGAACTGGACTATCGGTATTCGCTGAGAGTTCTACATGGATTTATATTCAGTCATCCAAATTGGAAAGGACAGTCCTTCGTTGTTAATTTCACTGGCAAAATTAGTTGTATACTAACAGATTCAATCAGTCCGTTTACTAATGCTGCATTCACGTATAGCTTACGATGTAATTCCCTTAGATTTATTATTTTACGCACATCACATCAGTATTTAAAAGCTGAAAATTCAAAAATGTTTGCATTAAATTGAATTATGCAAATTTGGACCTACATTTCGGCATTACTTAATCGGATGAAGCCATGAAGTAATTTTTGTCTCTGCTCTCTGGCGACATGTTTGAATTTTAGAAACTTACAGTATGCTTGTGTCACGCTGCGTATATCCTTGACGGCCGGAACTTTTCTCTTCTCAAACAATTCCCATGTTGTAATACGAATGCTTTCTTAGTTCACGGAGCAGTCTAGGGGCATAAAGATTAGTAACGAATGGACGCGTAATTATACAGGGAGAGGCAAAATCATGTAGGGGTTTTCGTTGTTCCGTAACCATGCGTGTGAGAGCAAGGGGTATGGCAGGCTAAGTTACCTGTACGACTCCATTTCAGATAACCATAAAAGAGTACAGTTCTTTGGTCGCATAATTTTCGTTAAGGTAACATTACGTGGACCGGCGGTTTTTTAGATCTCTACACAGGAGTTTTTGTTGGAGATTTTATGTCCCTGTGAGGTTATAAATATCCTATTTCTTAAAACTTTCATTGTCAGTACTTACACAGATAGTATGAGCAATGTTAGACCATATATGGCCCACTTGAAATCATAACAATAGCATCATTTTTTGTGTATTTCTCATTGTAAGATAATTATTGGTATGAAATCATTTTTAAATTATGGCAAGAACGATACACCGAGTTGAACTCAGGATATACGCAAGAAAACATCGTGCAGTGAACGAACTTAGGAGTCATGGGCAAAAAAATCCCTTTTATTCCAAGCCAAGTTTTAGGTATGTTTGTGATAGCTTTTGTACGGGACTTGCCAAGTGGGTTATTAAATATGGACGCTATTTGAAAGTATTTCTTTTTCGAGACTTAGTTTTCTAAACTTTTTAACAATGAGTGGTGAATTGAACATCTACTCCACTGTGACGAGTCAATTAACATATTAAGATGATATGTCATAAGAGAGTTATAAATTCAATAGTATCAATTTTCTTACTCAACGCTGATTCGCAGGGGAAATTGAGAAGCATGTCTGACGAAAAAATAAACGCAGCGAATTGTGAGAGCAAAAGCATGTCTGCCAAAATGCGTTCAAATCTACATTTTCAAGTCAGAAGCGCTATGTAATATTCAATATTGTTCCATCAATATTTGGTCTGCATGCAGGTCTTTGTTCACGTTATGAAGAGAACTAAATGATTGTATTTTTAATCATCCAAAGAGATCTAAATTCAGTAGGTGTTCTCCTAGATTTGTCATTGTGCCCTTGTTATTTTAACCCCAATATTGTTCAACGATTGAAAGAATTAATTTGGAGCTGAAAATAAGACGCCTGTAACGTAATCTGTGTGCTTCGCGAACGTCCTCTGAGTATTTGACTGCATAGAAGTTTTGTTAATGTTCACAATACTCTCCTATCAAAATTTCATCGGCACGTCATTTTCTTTTAAGATTCGCGTCGTGAGTTCAGGGAGTTGCACCCTCTCTAAATTCAGTAGAGATCTCTAGTATTTTCAGCGCTGTTGTAACACCCAAAATTACTAGGGCCTTCTATCGCTACCACGAAGACCCTCGGATTTCTTTTATACGAGATTGTGTGTAGCGAGGGTGGTCCGCCGAGGCTTTTAGAGCTATTGGAATGTAGTGGCGCCTATTGGAGGCGCCGACAACATTGAAGGACTTCACGCGACGATGCGTGAGTGCGGGCAGGGAGCTAAGAGAGCTCTTTTTGTCGGGGTTGGGCTTTACGGCTGAAGAAGGAATGCGTTAGACTCGCGAGCATGTGTCTGAGGGCATGCAAACATCGTGTTAGAGGTGTTCTTTGTACGTACCATGAAGACGTAAATCCATTTGTGTCATTCTTCATTATGTTTATTGAAGGATTCGTCTCGGTTATTGTCATGTATTAGCTCCTGGCTGTGACATACCTCGTTGTGCAGTAGTGGTTCTCAACATATTAGATGATTACGTACGTAGCAACGTTTAAATAGCTCGGAGTCCAGAGCGAGTTTGTAGGTTGAGACATATGGTGAACGGTGGAATTGGGCGTATAAATACACGTAACCTACGAGAACGGGTTATTTTGATTGCCAATAGGATTTGACCTATTGGCGGTACCCCCGAAACTACTGCATGGTTTCCTATATAAGGAAACCTGGAGTCCTCTATGAGAGCGGCTATTGCACAGTGTGTAAAATTGAATTTCTTTATTCTGCGATCGTCTAGTCGGAAGGTCTCTCATTGCTAGAAGTTAATGGTTTGAATTACCTTCTATGCTGAGCTATGATTCGGGTTGCAAGTGTTTTCTGTAAGCGCTAGAGCAATTGGGTCTCTGACTGGAGTCTTATTACATGAGTGCTCATTAGCTCTCATTTCATTGGCTATTTCACTGAGTACTCTTTTTCCATGAAATTTTCCTAGTTTTACGACACAGTTTTTAGTTTTCCAGCTTCTAGAAGTGAGTCACATGTTAAAATGCAAAGGTGTATTTATTTACACGGTAGTGAGGGATGTGCTTTTTAATATTAATAGTGTTAAGAGACCCAGACGAAGATCATATTAATAGCCGTTTTTTCTTGCTTCTCAGAGTACATAAGGATTTCATACTGAATATTTTTTTGTAAACCAACTTAATTTCCCACAAAATATGCCTATAGTTTTTTGCGACGATCAAATTGCTACGCATGATACTAAACAGTGCTCATTCCCAGTGTTCATAACGAAATAGTGTGTTCTGGATGGTCTTTTATAGGCCTAGAAGCTCATTCTCATTTTGGCAAAAAAACTTAGGTGTTGAAATATAACGTTACACACTCTGGACGGAAACTTAAATGTTCTCTTTTTGAGGATTTTGAAAAATTCTTTGTTGTCTAATTGATATAAACCCATAACTACTCACATTTTCAACTTTCATCGTTGCACTAGAATAATTATTGTTATTTCTATGGAACCTGGCTCTTTGAAATTAGTGATTACATTCATTATTTTATTTTCCATGTTTCAATCCTATGAAGTATTCCTTAGCTGAACAGCGATGCTTTTCCAGATCGTGTTTCCAGCTCTGACTTCCATTGCAAATCCTCCTTTGTAATTCGTTGAAATTTTATCTGGGGTCTCTGGGTAAGTCTCAGCGTTTATTCTAGCCCACACGACAGCGGGCCTATAGACTTGTGCTGACGAAGTATTAGCGGAGCAGTGAGGCGTTCCTGGGAGGATGTGCAAATGAGCCCAAAAATCTGCGCAAAAAAATTGATGCTTTGTGCGACGCTGCACTACATGTATATGATGATAAATGTTTTGATTCCGAATATTTCGATGGAAAGGAGGCTCAGTTTCACTTTTGAATCAAAGTTTAAACTTTTTTCAATATCGGTCGGTTGTTTTGGGTCAAGGAATGAATTGAACAGAAAATATTGATATTCCCTGCGCTACGAAATACATAAACAGTATTGTATGATGACATTAATTAAGACGTAGGGAATAATGTAAGTGTTGGGTACCATCAATATCTACTAGCAAAATGTATTTAAGAACGCGGTTGTTGGGATAATAAATTTGAACCTACACTGCAAAGGAAAATTGGGTCCAATTGACTCGCTTCTTGTGTGTTTTGCTTGTCCCAACATTGATTCACTTCTGTGGGTCACTTCGATCTAGTTTTCTTAATGTAGGTCAAAATGACTCACTTTGTGTTATTTTGATGCCACCATAATGAAGTCTCGGGTAATAAAAACCAACATTTGAAGCAAAACTCAACATTATGAGACGCGACGACTAAACGATTTTTTCAGAGAAGGCTTTACTAACATCTCCTCAGACCTTCCATACTGCTACGTCCCAATCTACATTGTGCTCGCACGCCTTCGTGAGTTACTTAAAACTCGGTTAAGGTTCGTTATACTCGAGGACACAGTTTCCAAATGAGTTAAAACTATTAAAACTGTAAAATGGATGCACACAGAATAATAATACAAGTATACCTACCTACTCGCAACCCCCTTGAGGTCAGCCAATTGAATAAAACCATGTCAAATCTAATTGATAAAACTGAACCTCAAACGATTGATTCACCATCAGCGATTCCAACGGTTACTCAAATTATTTCCCTCAAAACTCAAAAAGGAAAAATGAAACTCTGAGTCAATAATTTTGCAAATCACTTGTTAGAAGGATAAAAAATCTCTATACAATTAACTTTCTCTTTTCTAATTTTATCGGCTATAAAATTAGACCGACGAACACTCCACTCACAATTTTACTCATCGAATTTAGTCCGTAATACTTCTGCTTTGCATAATGCATCGCATGCTTGTATGTATTCAAACGCTCTCTTTATCCGAGCAGTAATTGGAGTTCTATAGTTTTTCATCAATGCCGAGCGATCTTGTGTTGACTAAATTGACTGAGCAATTAATAAAACAATACATTACTGATTGAATCAGTCAATTTAATCAAAATCAGTCCACCTGTCGTAGGGAGGGAGGAAAAACACACGAAACAACGTATCTGAAAGTGAAAGTTGGCCTCATGGTACAGTTCGTGGAAATTAATTCCGAAATCGAGTATTATTTGCAATTTGCACTCAGCATATTTTAATGTTTCCGTGATTTTAATAACAATATTACGATGTTTCCTACTATAATGATTTGTGGCCTATTCATTTTTCATTTTGTACGTGCTATAACCATAGTTTAAAAATATTTGAGTCGTACTTTCCATTCGATAATCTTGATCTGTGCCTTCCTCTGGTTTTGTGCAATTTGCTCGTGGATCCATTAACATTTCTTTGTCGACGCATATGTTTCGGTTGATTGTATTTCGTGTCAGTATAAACGACAACCCTTGATAAACATTGAATTATATGTAAAATTATCTTGCAAAAAGTGACCCATATGTTTCTCATTTTCGTTGCGACACGCATTATTGTCAATCTCCGTCTATCACAACGCAAGCGGTTAACACACAAAGGCAATTGTGAATGATGCAGCGTCCTCGGCGTCAAGTTTTATTCTTATTTTTATGAGACCGGTACATCGATCACTCGTGGAGTCCTGCAGAGCTGCTCCATACGCTATTATTGTGGACTCATCTCTATTGCGCACGTTGACCAGCCGATAATATGCTATACCCCCTGATGGCTTAGAGCCAGGCTTCCTTATGGTGGGATCGCGCAACCCATGGATGTACGAGATAGCATTTCACGGAGTGAAAGACGAATTTAATTGATGAAATAAAATATCTATTTTTGTCATCTAATTCAGTGCAAATTCCCATCTGTTGCAAATATCTGGGTCAGTAGCTGTAAGATTTTATAGTACATAGATGCAGTTATTTCTTTTATAGGTGTCGGCGTATTAAAAAGGTTAAAGATCACTGTCTTGCTGAGCATCTACGACAAGCTCTATTATTCCAACGTTACCGAATGCTGTAAACTTTCTGTTTTTCGAATGTTTGAATTTTGCTTTTCCGACCAATAGTGAAGAATCTTAACTGTTTAAATCTATTAATTTTCTTCTAAGATTGTATTATGTCTTCAAAATAGATATGGGTCGACTTCCATATTTTATTCGTGCGGACGTGATCACTAATAAGTCCTCCGCACCATGATGATGTGAAATTTAAAACAGCGCGCGCCTGTTTACTGAAGGCTGCTTTGTGACTGGAGTTATCAAATGCCTATAGAAATTTCAGGTGACATGAAAAAGATTATTCCCTTCCGTCGTAGTTTAAAAAATTTGATGGTCACTCAAATTTAACACGTATTTTTGTGTGCATCCCTATTTTACATTCTCTCTCAACCAAATAGTTTTAATAAAATAATAAATGTTTTTCATAACCCAGTGACAGTTTTCCACAACCTAAAATAATCACTACTCTTCTAAAATTTCATTAAGCTCTGTGAACTGCCTCAAGTTTTAAACAGTAAGTGGCCTTTGATTATTTTCATGTGACCAGAGAAGGCCGTTTAAGTAGATACGTGCTCATTGCGTGCAGGGAATTATCCTAGGTTTGCTCCAAAGCTTTATGATTTTACCCAGCTATTAAATCAATGTATCACTTTTAAATTTCACATCGTAATCGAGTTGTACAACTATCTCCCTAAAATAATTTACGTAACTCTCAGCTCAAATATAGACATAATACTGCCGCCTTTGTTGCATTCCAGAACTCTAAGAGGTTCTCTAGTCTCACCAATCCATGAAGCAGTCTAAAAGAAGGAGCATTCATCGTTGGCTCTTTTGAAAGAGTGCTATCTGAACTCAATACATTAACCATGAGAGCTTTTCGAAGCCTTAATGCACTGTTTGTTCGGAACTCCATTCGCCCGATCACTCTGGCCATGTGTTTGCTTAACCCTTCGATAAATGACCATAATACAGGGCGGAGGAGTGAAGTAACTCCAGCGGCCGCTGTGGCCAACCCTTTTGTCCTATCACGGTTGTGAAGCCACTGTTGGGCTCAACTGGACCACCTCACTTTGATGCCTTTAATTCCAGGGGCATGCAGTCTTCTAAATCTGGATGATACACGGGCAGCCTTGTCTAAAAATTTATGTACCTTCAATTTGCTTTGTATTTCAATTTTAGCTGATAAATTTCGTTAACTGCTTGTGTACATAGAAATGTAAGATTTTTACATTATTATAAATAAGTATAATTTTGTTTTGGTGTTTTTCCTGTCTATTGAATAGAGCTATAGCTTAGGTATTTAAGAAATATACTGGCGCACTTCGAAAAATAATCATTTGAGGCAAATTTATCAAAGCAGAGTTAACATCTAGATTTCTTAGAATAATTTATTCCCATGAAAGGCTGCAACTTACGTGATATAATTGCTCCATTACATGTCATTGAAAACCGATGTATTGTGATCTAAATAACTCTTTACGGAAGGAAGAATTTTTTAAAATAGATGTACTCATACTCTTCATAGTTAAACTTATTTGTGCCAGTTTCGACGCGTCCCTGGATATTTTTTCCCGAAACTCAAGTCTTGTAATTTTGCCTTCAATTCACCTTTGTGTCACGAGGCCTCGGTGCTCTGTCAGCGGCTGTTGTTGATCAGTTATCCTCGCGCGCCGCCGCCCATTTTTTGTCTGCCTCATTACTTCACGTGTCACTGAAATTTGACCATTACCTTGGAAAATTAGAGCACTTTTATTGTGGACATGCATAAATGTAACAATTTGTTTCGTTGTTAAGTTTTGTTAGTCCCGGATAAACATGGTCCTTTCAGAATACCTTGGATGCGACCGATATGTTTCTGAGTCCGAAACTTCCAAATGAAATGAGCTCAGAGTCCGTGTTTTCATGACCTTTGTATAAAACCTTAAATACTACATGAATTTCTTTTCAACGAAGTGTTGAACCTGGTCATGTGACGAGATTATCATATTTATACATTTCCTATGATAGGGTTAAATTATATTTACTTCAAAGTATAAAGGGTACCTTCTAGCTGTGTACCACTGTTTTATAGTACACCCCTGTTTATGTTAATTTATCCATTATTTGAGTATCAATTATTTAATTCTGTAATAATTGTCCCTCAAAAGTTCATGAACTACTACGAAATTCCATAGTTTACTTTATTGAATAATATTTTACTGCCAGTACATAGATATGTCAGGTCACATCAAACCATCGTATTCACCAGCAGGACTGTCCACTTGTTCTCTGAGTTTGACTTTTCGAGGCAAGAGAAGAATAGCATTTACGTGGCAAATTCTGTGCCCGTGACGTTATTATCATTGATATTTTACACCAAAGTTTCATGTACACATCCTTATTATTCGCCTACGTGTTTATAACTCCAGCCATGAAACTACACTTAAGTAGTTCAATGTTGTAAGATCGGACGTACGAGTATGACTGAGTATGTTGCCTACTTTCAGAGCAATCCATCATTTAATCGGAGTTGAAGTAAGTACTTCTAAAAATTTAAGCAAACGATTGATGTGCTAAGATGTAATGATTACCAACATAGAAAAAAAATCATATGAATGCTAAATTTCTAAAGGTAGAAAGCAAAATTTGACTTTGTATAGTTTCATTTTTGGGGGTAAAACAATATGGCGAAGCAGTTACATTTCCAGCTTTCGACAAGTTAAATAAACTCATATTGAATACTTTTATTCTTTTGATTGAGCCATACTGAATTATAATGTGTCAGTTCACATTTGTATGTTACACATTCTTAAGCGGGAAAAAACATGTATCAAAAAACTTTCGTGTTGCATTCAAGCTCCATTCGCAAGCATTCGTAATTTGGCGAGAAAAATGTCTCTACTGGTAATAGAAATGCCCAGTGCTGTATTTGCGTAGGAGCAGTTCTCACAGGGAGCCAATTTACACGAACTCCCAGCGAAGCAGTGCGATAAATTATTGCCGATTGTTGGAGGTCCGGGCGCCCCTTTCAAGGCCAGCAAGATTCTTTGCAAAGCAATATCTGGTCTGCCCTTGCTCCACTATGATAAAATGGCCGCCCTTTGTAGCCATGCCTTATAATTCTTGCAGGGCTTCTTCCACATGTTTCAAAAATGATGCTGTGACCGTTGGGTAGCTAATTTCCCTTGATTCTTAGCAGTGCAGTTTTGAAATCGATCACAGATATAGTGTCGTAGTAATTATTCTTCAATTATGACTCCCTGCCCGAGCGACTGATGCGTGTGCGTAAATGAAATCGATTCAGTTTTTTACTTTACCCATATCGTATGGCATGAATCACTTGGAACGGGAATGATAGGACGCCTTATGACTTAATCTTTAGGGTTCATTGAAAATGGGTGAACCATTTTAGAATGCTTGCTATCCGATAGCATGAAGAACAGCAACGACCATGGCTCGCTTGTGTCATGTTGAACAAGCGACGGACGGAACACAACCACCCGCCGCGCGCTGGCCACACAGGCGGCATGGAACTCACCCGTCATCTGCTGAGCTCCGCCCACCAGAGCGGCCAGCCTCGTGTTGTGTGTCCAAAAATCATTCTACGAATTGTTCCGATTCAGCTATTTCTTAGCAAGATGCTAGGAGATCATTGCATTCCGATGCGCCCATACGCCTTGTGCACTTATTCGAGGAAACTCGATGTATTTGGCAGAGAAGCCANCATTGCATTCCGATGCGCCCATACGCCTTGTGCACTTATTCGAGGAAACTCGATGTATTTGGCAGAGAAGCCACTCGGAGATTCGATTAATCCTTTAGCAATAAGTATACATGTCGGTACTGTCTATGCTTCATAAATCAGCGCCACAGCTGCTTTTACTACTATCAGTGCACGTTTAAAAGGTCTGACGTTGAATTTTTCATTGCATCTCCACAGGCCGTCCAGTTAGTAAATTTTTAAAGTTACTATGATAGTCTACGATATGGTGAAAATGAGTTTAAAGTGAAATATATATTAATAACAGTTTTTCTTGATCAATTTCATAAAATATATTATTTTCTAAGCTTATGTGTATTTATAGAAGAACAACTACGTGATATGAGGATACTTGATTTGACAGTATTTTACAAAAAACTGGATACTGCCCATCGTGGGATTTCTCTTTCTTATGTATTTCACTATTAATCTACGCAGAGCAACAAGTGTGCAAATCCAATGCGTATTAATATAACTAACGTTAGGGCTCTGCTGGAATGGACTTCGAAACTATTATTGTTATGGTATTTTTTAATTCCTCCCGCGTTTATTTTCAATCTGCACTACCGAAACCGTCAATATTTACTCGCGCAAGAGCTATCGAAGTACTAATGTGTCGCAACTTATCTTGTAATAATTTAGGAGGTTATCAGAAATATTCGGACAAATGATCAACCAACTGTGGCTATAATGAATATTTTATCATTACTAAATTTTCCAACATCGTGCAGATGTACCGAAACAGTATTAGAACTACTGTTGAATTTTGAATTCATCAAAACAGAGTCTTTAAATTGTGGCTCTGAGGCTATTCGTACGTGCACAAAATATTTCCAAAAAAGTTATGGCATATTTTGAAGATACGTAAATTTGTCTACGCAATGATGAAAATGAATGACAAAAGTTTTGTCCCAAGTCCCGAATTACTAGGAAAGATAAATTCTCAACTGGACCACCTACAGTTTTGGTAGCGGCTGGAGCTGTAGGCTGGAACTGAAATATTCATTTATTTTCTTTTTAAAGGAGGAGCAAGAGTGAACTCAGCTTCCTACGAAGAAAACATTTCGACCTTGAAACCAATCAGTAGTTCAACACAAAAATATAGTCTTTCACCCAGAAATAAGACAAAACAATGTTCATGCATGAGTGACGAGAGTCACGATTTCCTATGGTTGTGACACTAGAAATAGGTCAACAGTGGTCTTTTAATTTGAACGCTATAAGTTTTTCCATCTTACTTGCTGCTTCACATGCTGCTGTCGCTGTGCAAGTATGCAGGTGCGTAACATTATGTGTGTACTTTTGTAGAAGTGCACAACAAGTGGGCAACATTATGTGTGTACTTTTGTAGAAGTGCGCAACAAATGGGCAACATTATGTGTGTACTTTTGTAGAAGTGTGCAACAAGTGCGCAACATTATGTGTGTACTTTTGTAGAAGAGTTTCACGGCAAATTTGAGGGTGTAATTTGAGCTAGTGAATGTTAGAATATAATCCATAAATAAGAGAGGCAAATTTCAGATGAAAAGTGGCAATCACAGATTTTTTTCACGTTCACTCAGAAACATCGTATTTTATCATTTTGTTTACTTCTCTTACACCTTCTGTCAACCGTTCCGAACGTACCCCCAATCGTCAATATTTCTGAACATAAGTAAAAGACAGGAATTCAAAATATATTATTACAAATAATTGAAATTATGCATTGTTTTGCAGAGACCTGAGGTTTGATGTTTTTTACAATTATAATTTCCCTTTTGTATTTGGTTTTCTCTCAAATTTATCCAAAACCACCGTCTAGCATTCGAAAATATTGTCAAGTTTTTCTGTGTAGAGACCAATTTTCCGATCGGTCAAGGATATGTGCTGAGAAATAGAACCGGATACAGAACAACTAGAGATGGGCGATCCCTATTCTTTAGAGAGCTGTATCGGTAAAATTTAAAATTTTTAAAGTCCCATAATTTGAATAGTGATTTTTATCTCCTAAGCCGAAATGCAATCTAAATCCGATCTAGTATTCAATTATTCAAGAAACTTTCTTAAGCCGTGACAATGTAATTTAACAAATATTCGATGTAAAATAGTTTCAATATTTTACTCTCATTAAGGGTTAAATAGTAGTTGATATAAAAAATATGTTTACATCTAAAAAGTAGATATTTTGTCACACTATGAGATTTTGGGAAATTGGAGGTACGACTGCACTATTTTCAGTGTATATTTTACATGGTATCTCTAAAAAAAGGTTACCACAGTTCAGTAGTTCATTAAATGATTATTTTAAACATGAGATTGATATTCATCGTTCATAACGAACATGAACTTATTTATTTGCTACTTTGATTCACGATATTCAACACTACATTCAATTGTGCAATATTAATTAAATATTTTGGGGCCAATCTTTGTGCTGTAGCACAGTTTGCGGCATCCGCCATACTAAGTAATTCGAAGCCAATTTGCATAGGTAGATGGAATAGGGAAATGTTCTCCTCGTCCAGGAGCTTTTCTTCCTTGGCACCCGACAGTAGATTAGATGTTGCTAGCCTTTCATCGTTTCCGTGGAACGAATGACAACGTCACGTTCCTTGTGAAATGAAAATAGAGTCAGCTTCGGGAAATGTTCATTAACGACAGTAAGGGTGCGTTTGCATTCGACATGGACTTAACAATTTTCCAAGAAGCGATCTGGTCAAAAAAGAAATGCTTCGTCAATTTATTTTTGTTTTGATTATTTGATTTAATTATTTCTCATCACATAATAAACTGGTAATTTTATTTTGCTATGATTCACAGACCATTTCCGATAATGAAGTGAAAGTGTCTCTCCACTCAAATGATTAGCTTATGTTGAAATTCAGTCTAAAGAAATTATCATTCCACGCCTAATTTCAGAGTTCTCTTTAGTAGAATTGGCTGAATAAACCCACTTTGGAAATTAAATATGATTTTTCTCCTTATTGAACTATCATGGTTCTACTTACCTGCAAATTTCAGTGTAGAACGGTTAAATTAATTTAAGAACTACGAAAAAAGTTTAGGCTTTAGTCATAAACGATGGAAATCTATCTATCGCTTATCACGAGAACATCGCGACATCTCCCAAAGCAACTGAATCAGTGAGAACGTTTTTCTTTCAAAATTGTAGCCGAGATATTTTTTGTGGGTTTGATTCTTACAGAATAGAAGGGAATTCTCCTCGTTTGTTTGCAATTTAATGCATCTTTAGGGCGACGAGACCGGTTGTGCTCATGAGAAGCGATACCCGGCTTAGGGGGCTCATGCATCCAATCTAGAATATTGGCTGCGTTTTGTTCTGCCGTCCTAAATCGTACAAGCGATCCACTCGCTCGGGACAATCTTTGTAAATCTGCCACCGATGCTTTTCCCATTGGCTCCTAAGCGATAAATTCAGTTGTTTTAGAGCGAGGCAATGATAGCTGTCTGCCTATTTGCCAAATCTGGGTTCAGACTCCATTCCTACCTCGACGAGAGAACGTACGTGGGTGGTCCGTGTACTGTCATGCATTAAGGACAAAATAGAGGAACTAAAAGCCCC
>VOMN01033041.1:0-11292 GCA_014899125.1 Orchestia grillus | reverse complement strand
TGTGATTCAGTGAATCGAGTTATCAGTGTTTTCAATCCCTTGTCGAGTGTATACACTTCTCTCATAAATAAATTGTAATTTCGAGTTATTTTACCCCAATATTTTTATGTGGACTTAAATATAATAATTGCAAAATTTAATATCAAACTTGTGCGTCATTGAAGAGGAATGGAAGTTAACAGGAGGAAAAAAATCATTCAGTTTTATCTGAGGATGCATGCAGCTACAATTCTTACGGTTTAATTTCTTCCTACGATATTTCTCAATTCCAAAATGGATTAATTTCGATGTATGCTGACTATGGAGTAAAATAACGCTTAGCCTTTTAGCAAAATAACTCATTTAGTGTTATCAGTGCTGGTTTAATATTGTGCAAGAAAAACTTCTCTGATTTTCAATGAAGACGATGTCAAAGGTATGTCCTGTCTGAATGAGTTTTGCTTTTAACATATTCCGAGTTCAGGATTTCTTGTGTCGCGAGTATTTCGACGTAACGGAGCTACGTCCATCGCTATCTGACCTGCCCAGCAATTCATCGAACAAAATTTCAAAGCATTATTTTCCATGGACCCACAGCCCTGAGTTTAGCCATGATAGGCCCATGGATTAAGTATTTACATTCAGTTTCCTATAGATAGTGAGTTTGTTCTCGTTTTCATTCGAATTTTACACAACTGAAAAGTTTCTCTATGTAATGCAGAGACACCACTGCTTTATAAAATGCATTTTTCGCGCGTAATCATGTTATCCTAACAATGTTACATAATTTTCACCCTGGAAAGTTACTTAACGAACGATGCAATCGTTATACAGGGTGTCACACAAGTCGTGCAACAAATACTTCTAATTATAAATACAAAGAAAATAAATTAAATAACATGAAATTTGTTTGAACAAATCCACAGAAGTCTTGAGAAATCATGTGTTAAGTTTAATTCAATAAATCCTCCTCTCCATTCGTTTCCAAAAAGTTCACACACAGAAGTCTATTGGATTCTGATCAGGGTTCGAAGGAAACCATTCTTCCGCAGTTAAGATGTCCGGAACAATGTCTCTGAGCCATCCTTGTGCTCCTTTGAAAGCGTAAGCGGGTGTTCCATCTTGTTCGAAAAGAAATTGACCTCCTTGTAACATGGTTTCGCTAAGGTGTTTCACTGCTGCCTTCAGAATTTGATCTTCGCAATTCTAAGCTTTATTGTTGATTCTCTTAGGCAAAAAAACAGGGGAGTTTTCCTTTTCGCAGATACTCCTGTCTTGATCATGACATGTGACGGTTTTTAGTTCGGTGAACGTTTCTGATGTTCCAGGTATTTTCGAAACACTCCGAGTAAGAACTTTTACATTTTGTCGACTGGATGCTTGTTCAGTAGTGAATATTTTCTTGTCAGTGAATACAACAGAGCGACTTCTTTTGAATCCTTTTTCCCTTGAAGCCCAAGGAAGGGGACGATGTCTATCAATTTCAAAGGGGTGAGTCTCAAGTAATTTTTACTACATGACGAGAACATTCTCTCGATACACCGAGTTCTGCAATCATTTTGCTCATGGACTTCTGGGAATTTCTTGCATCTCTTGCGGCAAACGTTTGATTTTCTGGGTCGTTGTGGTTTTTGGACGCCCACTTGTGGTGCGGTCTTTTACTTCGCTGGTCTCGTAACGTCGGATCGTGCATTACAAAACTATGCTTTGTTTTGGAAATTTGAGCGTTTTCGAAATTTCAGCTGCAGACTTTCCTTTAGTGAAGGTCAGCAGTGACAGACCGTTGAGTTTCAATTGCGGAATAGAAATTATATGTCTTGATAGGGGCTAATTTTACAATGAGCCAAAATTGATAACAAACACTATTGAATCTGAAAATATTGGATTTGGCGACTAAAATTGCGGCACTTAACATAGTTAAAAAAATTGTTGCGGTACTTTTGTATGACCATGTAATATTGTATCAAAGAAAATTCCTTTCGATTATAATACTGCATTTTACAAAGAAAATAAATAGAAATTTTTTCCTGAACTGAGTAAGATACATTTTTCCTACACTTCGCACATCTCATGCTGCAGAGAATATCTTTTTTGTCTTTCGCTGAAAAAAACTCAGGGCTACATTCTGGTTGTTGTGCTGAAAAAGGCTCTCCTGTAGAATGTACGGGAGATCAATCAAATGTCGGTGCTGGTAGCATTCCTGATTGTACGAGTCCCGTCCAGAGAAACTGTGAGTTGATATTGTCTTTGACAAAAATGAAGCTATCGCTTATTACGTTTTCGCATTTTGCTTTGAAAATTTTACGTTTTAAACATATTAAAACTTTTTTATCACTAATAAGAACTTTTGCCACTTGTTCAAAATACTAATTCATTGATTCTTTAGTCAAGAGCGAACCTATTTCCTTCTCTAAGGAAGAAGTGCAAGAAAACGTTAAAATTCCTGGTTTTCAGTTCAACCATTCTATCGTTGGAAAATTCCGACATCAGTTCTTTCATAAATCTCACAATAATGAAAAATGATTTGTCCCCATAATATCAATTGACTTATCCTTCCCATTCCCTTATCTTGGTCTTTCCTTGATTTCATGTGATTTGCTAGTTGATTGTGAACAAAATCATATAATGTGAATGTGAATTCATTTAATTGCCTTTGCGGGGACGAATGTAGTGTAAAACACAATACGTGTCTGTTTCCAGAGGCAGCTGATCAACTGGAGGCACCTGATTTATTAAGAAATTTTGCTGATTAGAAAAACATTTCCTTCATTCCTAGTTTGTATGCTGAAGCGAAATTAATTATTACTTAAATTTAATAGGCATTTTGTACGTAAATTCTAATTTAGCTATTTTTTACCAAATGGTCGATTTTGAAAAATAATACGCTATTTTCCTAATTCTTTTGCAGCAAAACATTTGCGTGATGTGTGGGAGGACTGTATGGTATCCTATTTAAGAACTAAGTAATTTAATAAACCAGTAGGATGGTTTAACCTTATGATTTGCAGGAAACGCTGGAAACTGGGCTAAGCCTTAATGGCTTGTTATGCAATTAAAATTCTTAAAGTTTAATTGTTAAAAAATGACCTGCTATAAAATCTTTCTACTTGAGAGACTCACCAATTTCACACCCGCTGGAATAACTGGCAGTGATTTTTACAATTTTTATATTTTTGCCCGCAGGTCCCTTCGAAGGAGAGCATAGAGACGCTGTCGGCGCTGGAACTCGCCGAGCAAATGACGTACATCGACCACCAGATATTCTCGGCCATTCGGAGCGAGTCAGTGTCCTACTTTATACTTTACTGTAATGATTGCAATTAGAATGGAATTTGGAATAGATTTATAGAATGAGTGATAGAAATACCTGAAGCTCTTTTGCGTCGGTTATGAACACACTACTTTAGCCATGATATCTCTAGCCATGATATCTTCCTACGACTATATTTCTCGAGGGTAAATTATTTCACACAACTCTTTGCCCAATTTGTTTGCTAAAACGCCACTTGATTTCATCTGAGACAATAAGAATCGAAGCTTATTTTTCAGCCTCGGTTTCCACGTTCGCCATCTATAACACTTCAGTTGTTCTGAGATCAACCGATTGCGCTGGCCTGGTAGGAGGTTCGCGGTATTTAGCTTAGCCTCAAACAAATTGTACTTTGTGTCGTATTTATGGACGGAATTTCTTCATAAAATGTTGGTATTTTATCAAAATACGGTACTTATGATCAAATATCGTTACTAAGGATGTTGATACATTTCTCCTCTGTATCACACAAAATAAAAGTAACTACAGGTATTACTGAAAATTACAAAATGAACTTTCAAATTTTGACCGATGTCACAGGCGCACAATTTTTCGTCCTTATCCCACTTAGCCTTTTGTAGAACGAGCAACGTACGTAAAGCATAATCTATGTGACCATCAACAATTTCAATCAACAATTCTCCTAGCCTTCTAATTATTACATCAGTTCATCTGTCGTTTTACCCTTTACCGTTTACAAGAGTGTCAAAATCCACTTCCATAAGGCTGCTGCTGGTTTTTCGAATTACGCTAAATGCAGCCGTATTGCATCTGAACAAGGACTTGTACATAAGGTCCCAGCTATTTTTCCTTACAGAACTTAATGTAGCCTTATCTGGAAAAAATAATTCAGTAGGTAAAAACATAGTACCGCACTGTTCTGATTGGTTTTGAAATTAAAGATTTGCTACAAATGCTCCTGTTTCCTGCAAGTATTCAGTTCTGATTTCACCTTTTTGCAATTGTTTCATGGCTCTTGCTCCGAATTCGCTTCATTCGTCTTCATCTCTAGTCAGTTAACTTCAATTTACACCCATTATTCATTTTCGCCAACGATGTGATATAACGAACTGTATAAATTTTCTTTACCACATCTTCTGCCGTTCTTTATGAATTAGGTGAGTCGAGTGTAGTCCTAACATGCACTTTTCTAACTGAGCATCAACGGTTTGTGATCAGTGGTAATCTAATAGGTGACACATATTTTCCCTTGTTTCAGTTTGTGTAAAAAACAAAAGCAAGGTCAATTAATCAATAAAGTAAAAGGGTTAAGGCGTCAAATGATCAACATATACAGTGTGTAGGATTATAACAGATTTTAAGTGTGCAAGAAATATTTAAGGACGTGTCGTTTTTCACCTCATTACCCGCTCGAATCATTTACAATATTTTTTCCTTTTAAATAACCCATTCAAATTTAGATAACCCAGGAAATGATAAGATGTGTAGTCGTAGTCGCTTTAACTGCAAATACGATGGTTTTAGGAGTTGTGAGTAGTGAGGGCCATGTCATGCCATCTAACATTTTTCGCAGGGTCTTAAGATTGATGCTGCCGGATAAATCGGTGTTCTAAAAATAATTAAGCTTCGGATAGATAAAATATCAAATGGGAGGCCATATGTCTTTCAGCATAACTTGGCAACTTCTCAAAAAGCCATATCAACCCAAGATTTGTTATTAGAGAATATTTACTACCCTGTGATCGTAATTGATAGCCCCTAAACTCCCAAAAATTTAAATTCTATGGACTATTGCGTAAGGAGCGTTGTTGGAATGGAGGAAAATCGACATCCTCATTGTACCATAGTCCATAGCTTCATTGAAGGTCGCTTTTGTGCATTTGCCCACGTGGTGTCCAAAATGAACAAGAAACACTTTATTTAAGCTTGTCAAAGGTTTCGGACCCGAATAAAAGCATTAATTACAGTCAAACGTGGCTTCGTAGAATAATTTGATCATGAAGTATCGACAGGGATATATGTGCTAATTTGATTTGAATATATTATATATTCAAATCAAATTTGCACAAAAAACATGAAAACATTTTACATTGGAATATTAAAACATTATTCATTAAAATAGTTATTAAAATATTTTTCATAAAATGTTATTGATTATTTTACATACTAAAATGTCCTCAAATAGCCCTCTCACCCTATACATCAACAAAAATACTCAGAAAACTGTTTTTAATGTAGGCGTACATGTAGTTAATGTCATGTTATTATTATTCTTATCATTTCATTCATAGTTCTTTATCCCATGAAATGAGATCCATAGATACAAGAAAAGAAGGAATCATTTAGATGAACTTTATATTAGGTAGAATCTACGCACAGGTGTGTTTCCATGCTAGATGCACTGCGCATAAAGACAGTATTTAAGAAAGGAGATGAAGAAAAGATAAGAAACAAGCATCGAAGAAGCCATGAAACAGGAATGATCAAAGTTGGCACGAAAGATAAATGTACTGAAGGTCTTACTATGAATGAGGTAACGTGACAGTGCCCCCTAGGGGACTCCGCTTCTTGTTGCGTAAGATAGACAAACCTTTCGCTTAACTCAATTGTCTATAGTCTGTCTACTCTATGTCCTCTGAGGGGAGGTCAGTGTCCTCTCATTAAGCCTGCATGAACTTAGCAAATTTAAGTTACATTCGATTTTCTGATACATTCCTACTTTTCTTTTGGCACTTCTATCCATAATAAATAAGAAACGACAATTCTGTAAATACAATTTTCTTGTACAACCATCACTTTTTAATAGTTCAGACTTCGTCCATCCAACTTTCACAAAAATCCGGATAATTTTTGGGGCATCCATTTAAAATTCTGATACAGTCCGGATTGTATGACGTTCGAATCCTGACACGTCACCGTTGAAGTTCGTTAAAACATGTGTATGGTAGCAACGCAAATAACGTAAAACAAGATTTCTTTTATTTTGAGCTCAATGTGTGTTTACCTTTGTTTCACATGTATTTAAATGTGTCAAGTATATTTTACAGCAGCTGTCTTATAAATGCAAGCGCATTTATAGCAACTTCACCAAAATCCAGATTTTCAATAATCCGGATCCGTGCTCCCCCTCCAAGGTCCAGATTTTTTACCGTTTACCAGGCATAATTTGGTCACAATCGTTGGTCTCGTTTTGAAGTAAAATAAACGTTACGTATTCACCGTAAAAACCGTTTTCTTTGATGATTTCTGTAGTGCGACAACATTTGCCTCTGAGTAACCATCTTAGCTCGTCGTGCAGAGAGTTCCTGAAGACGGCGTGGATGAAGGCTGACAAGCAGCTGAAGGCGGCCAACATCTTGCTCATCACCAAGCGCTTCAACGACGTAAGTTGCTACTCCCAACGCTTCATTATACTTCCGTGAATATAATTGCGTGCACTACAGGACTTCTCGCTTCACCACAGCCTGTTTAGTTGAGAAGTTTGGTACTCGTATGAGAGGCTTTTCAGTTTTCTTGGGTGTTAGAACTTTACATAATATGGGTCACTAGTCCTGCTCTGGCCCTGGTGGGTGTGAGGAAACTTCAATTTTATTAAGTAACCCTGAATTCAAGCTCGAACTTGACATGGAAGGCAGTACCCTTCTTGAACACTAAAGAAGACTTGTCATGCCATTAAAAATGATATGTCCGATTTTGAACTGAAAGTTTATTTTACTCTGTCTCAAACAAAAAATGCAGTTAATCAAATATGCACTTAATTTTTTGAAATATTTTTCATTTTATCGGTAGCTTACTTATTCTAGCAACAAAGAATTGTGGATAACAGGTGATGATGAAACCATAAAAGGCTGTTTTTGCTTCTTCTTCAGAAATAAAGTTTTTCCATACAAGAAGTTGTCTAATTGCTGAAAAATGTTAGTCAGTGACATGATTTTTGTCACACTCAATTATAGGATGCAGTAATGGTTCCGTGTTATGCGGTGTCAGCAAGCAACCGCAAGTTTCAAGACGGCGTGACATTTGGTGTTTGGTCAACTCGTGTGGTACCCGCTTGTTCCTTTCCAATTTCTTTCAGATGGTCCAATGTAAGTTGGGGGGAATCGAAACATCAAATGTTGCTTCAAAGCGCGCCATGTTTGAAATGTATCCGCTTCCACTACTGTTTTTAGCTCATCATTTATCGACCTTAGTCGCAGCTTAAACGGCGGGTTGGTTTTCGAGATTGAATTCCTCAGACCGGAACCTCTCAAACCTCCATTGACGTACAGTGAGTTCATTCGCCACATCCTCATCGAACCCGGCTTTGATGTTTCGAGCCTTCTGAGATGCACACGAGACGAAAATCATATTGGTGAAAAATATGAATTTTAAGATACTTCACGTGTCCCGAATCATTAATTTACAATAACTGAATCTAATACAGTCTATCCCAGTGAACTGCATCTGTAAAAGTAATGAAGAAACTGACCAATTATATAAGTTAAGATTTGAAATAAAAAACATGAAAGCTGTAGTCCATCATCAAACAGGGCTTACAAGGGAATCAGACGTCTTTTATTTCTTAATGTCTGCAGTTTAGCGTCTGATTAGTAGTTCGTTCAGCAAATAAGAGATAAGGTGCGAGTAAAAAGAAGTAACTAAATAATATGAACAAAAAATGAGTCTGACAAGAAAATGCGCTGCATTGATAAAGAATGAAAATGACAATTACACGTCCATGTTCATGATAGGCCAATCATAAAATATTCTTAAGTTGAATTTGAAACAAAATATAATAGGATTTGTCAAATTGAATGTACTATGTATTATGTATTGTTGATTGTAGGATAAATTCGCTATTTCTTTCGTTTCACATTAGTTTGGCCTTTAAGAAAACATTTAATGTGGGAAACATACCTTACGATACAACTTCTATGCCAAAGGCTACAGGTAAAATTGTTCGTAAAAATTTTCTATGTTGACTTATTTTTAAGAATTTTATGCTCGGAAGAAACCAAGTTTCTATTTGTTATTAAGCACGTGGAATATGAGATAAAACCACATTTTTGGAAGCTCAGATTACGTTTGAAATGCTGAGCTAAAGAATATGCAAATAAAAATGAGCAAAATTATTCTTTCCTGTGTACAATGGTAAATAATTGTATTATTGAGCACCAGTAACCTTTCACTTAGCCCATTCAAGTTGACGGCAAAGACTTTTGCCAATTAGGTATTGCTATCTTAGAGGCGATTTGTGCTTTAAAGGGCTTAAATGCACTTGCCAAAATCTGGTGGCAAATGTGACGCGTAATACCCCTGCTACAGTTTACACATTCATATTTTTTATTCAAATATTTATTTTAGCATACTATAACTAATGAACGGAAAAATTAGTTCTCAAAGAAATTGCAGCGTGGAAGTGCTATGTAACTTCTAGCGATAGGTTTCTCTAACTTTCTAAAGAATTTGAACAAGATTTGCTGGAACATATTTCAATTCTTGAATTTTAGAAATGTCTAGTTCCTACTGATTTTCATTGCCAGACGATCCATAAGCGCTTTCGAGTTTCGCCTCAGTTTAAATTCAAGTCATCCTTGTTAGGTCATGGAAGAACTCCTGTTCTATTTTTCTAAAGTTATGCAGATTATGGTTCAATTTAAAATGTGTTCATAAAATATCTCACAACTTAACCTCTGTACAATCATCACATAATGTGTTTAACTATAAATTAAAGGAATGTATTGGGTTGAAGTGGAATGTTACGGCATTTTTGTATACAACGTGAAGATTGTAATGTCATCTTCAATGTGGGTATTTTCTTATGAGCGCAGTGCTTATTAATCACTTGAAGCCAGCAACGACACGTCGAGCTATTTGAAACTTGAAATAGAATAAAAATTCAATTTTATCTGCTGTGATATCATCAAAGATGGATTATTTATAGACTAAAAATTTCATGCTCGGGCGAACGAAGAATTAGAAAGTATCCCTTTATTTGTTTGGTTTCATTTTTAGTCAATCTTACAAGGAGAATTGTTAATGAAAAGAGCGCCTTAACCTACCATGGTTTATCTATGATTGATTTCACGGAATATATTTAGAAATAGTAAACTAGAATTTCAAAATGCTAACCATGAGTGCTTTGGATGATATTGACGAGAGCACTGTGACGGCCAGATGTCTCGATTGGTGGTGTCCGAGGTGATCCGTGGTCTCTCCGTGGCCTTCCGAGTGACCGTTATCGAAAAGTGGGTGGCCGTGGCAGATATCTGCCGTTGCCTGCACAACTTCAACGGGGTCCTGCAGGTCTGCGCCGCCTTCCAAAACTCCTCTGTGTTCAGGCTCAAGAAAACCTGGGAGAAAGTCTCAAAAACGGTGAGTTTTTTATACACACCGGGGAAGAGCGATGTACGGCGAGCAGGGGGTATAAATTTACTTGTGGTTACTTCGTGCTGATAATCGCGACTATTTCAGTCATTAGGCTTATGTTAGTCACCTGAATTAATTCCTAAGTTTTTGAGATTCTGAGAGGTTGAAAAGTCGAAAGAATCGCAGTAATAAGCTACTGAAGTTAAATGTAATCTCAAAGCTGAAGTGAAGTTTCTTAAACTATGAATTAAGATTTTGAAAGTCCGCAATAAAAAATCATATATAATGCTTTTAGCAAAATTGTACGAATAGATTTCATAGGAGGGAAACATGTTAAATTTTTAAAATGAAGCTAATTATAAAGGCTAGTAGAACACAGTTGATCGGTAAAAGAGGTAGGTTAGAAATGAATCTTTCGAAAAAATACAATACCCATTTTCAGAGCCTAAAAAGAAGATTTAGATCGTTTTTCTCTAGCATCCCTATTGCAAAAGCCATCAACACTATTTTAAATAAAACTTATAGTGATGACATCACTGTGCAATCAGGGTTCAACAGAAGGTATTTTACAAAACTACTCGAACTGTACACCAAAGATAATATTTTCTTATTCAATGGAAATTCATACAAGCAAATTGATGGGGTGCCCATGAACGGGTGTGTTTCTCCAGTTCTTGCGTTTTTTTAGCATACCAAGAAAATTTTTGAACTGAAAATTGTCCAAACGATTTTAAATATTTAGACGACACTTTTTCCTTTTCTCGGTTCAAATCTAATGTTGAAGATTTTCTCAACTATCTTGATTCTAAACATGATTCCATAAAATTTATGCGGGAAATTGAAATTAGTGATGCTTTGCCGTTGTTCGATTTAACTGTGATAAAACATGAAAATGGATTCACAACAAAGCTGTACGGAAAACCAACTTCTGCTAAGTTGGGGATAAAATGTGACAGTGCATTAACCATCGGATATTAAATTGATCAAATCGAATGTTGGAGATTATGTTTGTTTTACCTGCTCAAATGTTTCTTTGAAGCCATTTCGTATTTATCAAACACATCCGAATACATTTCAATAGTATAGACCAAGCCACATTTTTCTTCTTGAGACTAAAATATTTCTATTTTCCTCCCTCCTCAGCCGCTGCCGACGGCGGCTGTTAAGGAGATTACTTCTTTAATCGCTATGAACGTTTTGGTCATTCTCTTTCCAGTGTTCTTTCTTCATGTCCCTCTTTCCGGTGAGGCCTTCTTTTAGCATAGGCTGTGAATCATAAAATTGTATACATTTATATTTCATTTTACTATAGATGTTTCGTGAAAAGGAAGCGTTATGTCTATGTACTCTAGCTTGCAATTGGAGTGTAAAAGATAAATTTATAAAATTCATGATTCAATTGTAGTAATTTCCTGCGAGCTATTTTTCGCACTGCTAAAATGGCAGTGAATTCAATAGTAGTGAACTGAATTCAATTGTGAATTACAAGCTCAATCCATTTTATAAGGGGCTACAGATACGTAAAAAATACGAAACGTACTTAAATAAAATGAAGTTGAAACTGATTATGAGACGAAGTAAACATGCTACGTAAAAAATTTAAAATTTTTCGGCTGTTTGGGCTCGCAGCGAAAATGAAATCAAAGCTTTCAGATCGAAAACTATTTGTAGTATGACGCGCTCTTGTTGCGTCG